>PVLA01007555.1:0-103060 GCA_004027455.1 Hydrochoerus hydrochaeris | reverse complement strand
TATTGTCCTTTAGATGCCTTATTTATGGCATTCTGATTACATTTTGTAAGATATACTCTAATGGATTTTTTCTTCTGTTATACTTTTGTAGGTATTATAAACGTACCTAAGGAATATCATAGAATGTTAGGTCTGGAAAAGACTGAAAATTTAAATTTAAGAAGATCTCTCTTCTTCTCTTCCCTCCCTCCCTCCCTCCCTCCCTCCGTCCCTTCCTTCCTTCCTTCCTTCCTTCCTTCCTTCCTTCCTTCCTTCCTTCCTTCCTTCTTTCCTTCTTTCCTTCCTTCTTACTTTATTTTCAATCTTTTTATATTTCTTTCTGTTTAAAGTGAATATAATCATAAATGTGGTTTACACAGTAAAGACTTTTGTTTTCTCACATAAGTCTGGAGACAGGGTGATTCCCTAGCTGGTTCAGCAGCTCAGTGATTTCAAGGATCACCCTATATTTTCTGTCTTTCTTTTCTATTGTTCTCACCAATGCAGAGTTATCAGCACTCACATTTTTAGGTAGCTACTGCAGTTCTCAGCTCCACATGCACAATCAACTATATCCAAAAAAGCATTTGCTATTTTAAGCTTAAAGTGTGGAAAGCAATTTCTGCCAGCAAGTAATTAGGTGGTAGGGAGTTGTTGGTTGGGAAACTAACAATGTCTGTCACACTTTTTAAGATTTAAAATATTTTAAGTTATTAGATCCCTGCATTTGTTTTAGCTGTATCTTATTAGTTATAATATGTAGTGTTTATTCTTGAGAACTTTTGGGATATCATGACATCAATTTTTGTGTTGTTATTGGTACAATTAAAAGAGTTTGAAAATTATATATGTCTGTTTTGTTCCAAAACCAAAGTGTTATTTTTCTTTTTTTATCTTACTACATCATGAAATGATAATATTGTATGCATATTTTAAGTAATTGGAAACCTACTAGGGATACTTAGTTATGTATTTGAGAAAATATACAATCAATTTTGAAAAACTGTCATGTTGGAAATTTCAAATAAGATATGTTATCTGATTTTAGAATATGGGTGTTACTATACTTCTAACCCTATTCAAATGTCTACATATTTGATTGGAGATGTACTCAAAGATATTAGTTAAAAATTTCAGCATTTTAGAATTCTTTTATTTCTTTCTATTCTAATTGATAGAATTTGACCTTGTTTAAAATGTATCTTTTTCTTTTAGGTTTTGCATTCTACTAGTTTCTCCTCTTTTATTCTCATGGCTCTTCTTTGAAATCTTGCACCCATTTTTTAAATCTCAAAAAAATCATTATTTTTTCTAATTTCCCTGATTTGAACCAGATTTTAAAACAGTATGTTTTACTGAGCATACAACTTTGTTCTATTGTTTCTTAATTTTATTTTCAATAGTTCAACCTCCTTGATAGAATGCTTTCCACTTGCCCTATCCTGGTTGTGTAAAAATTTATCCTTGAATAAGCAAATACATTTTTGGCCAATTTCCAAGAAATTTTCTGTTATATGGAACAGAAATGCTTCTAGTTATTTTAAGAAGGTATTTAAAACAAATTTAAAGATGTCAAAAAATAACCTGTCAAGCATTATTACATAACTGACTCCTCAGAGGAGTTTCTACCTCTTAAACTATGAATTCAAGAAAATACCATTAGTTGGAAACCAGTACAAAGCATGATGTCCCATATTCCATTTCTTGGAATTCTTGATGCCAGGTGCCAACACTGAGCGTTTTTGTTGGAGTGTGGCATAATGTTACTTTACTTGACAGCAAAAAATAGAAACAACACCTCCTATGTATTTCAAAATTCATATGTCTGCATCTAATGAGAAAAAATGTATGGGCATTTTGGGTCCTTAGCTAGAAAATAGAGCTTTTTCTTTTACAATTCCAAACTCTGAAGTAATAAAAGGACAATCTAAAATGAAATCAAAATTATTGAGTGCTCAACATATCTGCTGCAACCAAGATTTCTTTAAATACTGTGAGGATGAGGGACCCAGGGGATAAGTTGAGGAAGTACCTTATATTTTCCTATGCAGAAGTAAAATTGCTTCTTTAATGCTACCAGTTGATTGAAGGCCTGACTCTTAATGAAACCAGAACTTTGATGATGGCTTGTATGCTGACTTTTCTCCCATGACCCTTCAGTTAGCCAGGATCAGCAGCCATGAGAGATTTTTCTTCACATGCAATTCTATTATCCGTTATAATGAAACTGCTTCCTCTCAGGATATTGTAGCTATCTGGTTTATTAACCATCATTTCCCCCTCACAATTCTTAATAATCAGATAGGTTCTGGCAACAATTCTGTAAACTGCTTATAGTCTGGCATTATGGTTCTATGTTTGGAATATATATATGATAAATGAACAGCCATGCAACTTTTGGGGAGCTTTTACATGATTTGGCACAAATTTTACTTCATCTCAGTGAGACTTTAGGGATTTTTGTTTTATTTTATCACATCTAAGTTTGATTTACTTGTTTGTAATTTTTGGCCTCTACAGTTTCAGGAAATAATTTAAGTTTATTTTATCTATCTATTCCCAATATAAGTAAATAATCAAAGAATCTCCTCATGGATAATGGAATGTTCAAAAAAAGATAAAATATTAAGGTCGCAATTTCAAAAAAGTTATCCAGAAATAAGCGGCTGAGAAAGTTGAAGTCATAGAATGTGACTCAGAAAATCCATACAAATCAATAAATTTTAAACCTTTTTATTTCATAGTTTGGGAAGCCTATAGAAATATATTTGTTTTTACCATGCCTTGTCAAAAGTGATTTCAAACAGAAGAGAACTCAAACTTCAAACACATGGAAACAGTACTCTTAGGAACAAAAATATTTCTAAAATTGTATCAAATAGGACATTTGAAGCAGAATTATTCCAGTTTCTAGATTCAGAAACAGAATGGAGTTGGGCATGGTGATGCATACTTGTAATCTTGGCACTTTGGGAGGCTGAGGAAGAAACGCTGTAAGTGAGAAGGTTCTGGAGTTCCATCCCCAGTACTGGGAAAAAAATAAAACAACAAAAACAAGTTGGTTCCAGCAACTAGTTCTATTATCTTTCAGTAAAACTGGTTCAACCCTGAAAGATTCTGATCGGTCAAGTGTAATAAATGTCAGTTGCTCATTTATAATATGGTCTTACATAGGGCTGAGAATATAGCTCAGCAGCACAAGCATCTGTCTGGCAAGCATGAGGTTTTGAGTTTGATCCTCATTTTTTTTAATGGTCTTACGTAGAGGAACAAGACATGAAAAACAGTTGCTGTGATCCAAAGGCTTTTCAATTTATTTCAGTTGTCTGTATCTGTGCATGCTAGTCATGGTGATATCAATGTCTTCAAATATATTTGGACCATAAAAGGAAAATAAAGTAATAAAAAAAGCATATTGGAAAGAACAAAAGCAGATATTATAAGCTTAGGGCTACTCTAAAAAAGATACTTTTTTGACCATGTGTTTTCTTAATACCTGGGATAGTCACAAAGAACAATTAAAAAAGCTATATCTGATCTTAAAGTTATAGCATATCCATGCTTATTTAGGATAGCCCACAAAGAAATTAGAGTGAAACATATATAGGCAAGGTTGATAAGATGAACACTTAATAGGAATGTTCTAGATAGAGATTTTAGCTTAGTTCAGAAGATATTCAGAAACTGATTTCCCTCAACACTGCAAGTGAGTGTGAAAATCTCCCATGCTAGTCAATTATAATGTTCATTCTCCAACTGTTTTCAGCCTATGGGCAGTGAAGGTGGCATTAAAGACCAATCACCTTATAAAAAGAGCTTAATGTAGTTTACAAGACTTATTCATATCATCTTCTTAAATTCTGAAATGTTTCATTCAATAGAGTATAGCACAAACTATTTTTATAAGTCTTGCTTATAAAACTGCAATCACTGTGCAATTAAAATACCACTGCAATTAAAGCGTGTGTAATGGAACATTCAGAAATGTACACATGACTTTCCTTTATAACCACCAAGGGAGACATTTTATATTCAAGTCTCCCAACTTGCAGGATTCATTTGGCTAACAAGGGAACTTCTTTATTCACACAATAGCTTTATGACACCTCCACACACACACACACACACACACACACACACACACACACCAATGGCAGTGTATCATATATTTACAAACAACCAAATGAAAATTTCAGAAGGCTATATTTTCAAAGTGTGAATTCCTGTGGAGATAGAATTCATTTGGCATTATTTTTAGGTTATTCATTTATATTTCATTTTTTTTTACAAATGAGAAAAGAGAGCAACATCAAAACATCAGATATCATTCTAACTTGCTTTAAGTAAATTATCTTACTTTAGTCTTAAAACAGGCTGGCAAGCTAGTTATCTTTTTTAGTTTTATAGAAAAGAAGATGTAGCTGCGAAGAGGCAAAGTCATTTGTGGTTTTAAGACTGGAATACAAATTTAGGTAGAGTTTATAACAAAACACTTCCTACGTGTGAACTCTATTTACTCAGCATTATTTTTACTACAAATATATGCCATTAGTATATTTTTGATTGTTAGATGCTGTAAGAAAATTTTCCTATGCATTTTGAGTGTTCTGATTAAATATAGATATACCCTCGTATATGATCCACCTTCAAAGCTTATTTTATTTTATTTTACTTTATTTTATATTTTGAGATCCTGAAGATCCAGGGCATCATACATGTTAAACAGGTTCCCTACTTCTGAGCTACAGTACTGACCCTCAAATCCTATTTTATAGGAAAAGTTTTAAAGGAAAATGGGATACAGGAATTTGAGGTTATTATCTCAAGTTCCTGACAAGTGAAAAGGCGGAGCCAAGTTTAGAAATGTAGAATATCCTACCAGTAATTTGCCTTTTAACTGAATGCAGCTTGTAAAAACTTTTGGTTTAATAACTATTTAGGTATGCTAGACCCTAAATGTTAACCATGAATATTTCAGAATATTAATTTAATAAATCTGCTTTAAGCAGCTAGCTAAATACCACATAAGTACTGAAGGCATAAATATTACTAGACATTGTAATTAATCTTCCACATTATCTCATTTTTCCTTCATATACTGGTAGTATCCACTAAATAATGTTATGAGAATTAAATAAAGTAATTCACGTAGAATACTTTGAACAATCTATGGGACATAGTAAATTTCTAAATATTATTGTTACTGATATCACCAATCTAGCCTTTGTACCCTCTTCATCTGCTACGTGTATCACTGTCTGTCTTCCCCGGAAGGATGCAGCTGTATTTCCTACAGCCACGTACAAAGCAAAAACATCTGTAATAGAGAAGTTAAGGAAATGGTGGACTCTTGAATAGTGGGATCATATTTGAATTCTTAGAAGACTTTTTTCTTTGATCCCTTTGATGACTGTGATAGACAGTCCTTAAGACAACCTCTGGGATTACCATTCCTTCCTATTTCATGGCACGTATAATTCCCTCCCTTGAATATGGGCAGCATTTGTTACTTGCTGTACTCATACTATAAAGCAAAACTGAAAGGACATTGCAGATACGATTAAGATTTCAAATCAATCTGTACTTAATTGGCCATGAAGGAGATTATCCAGGGTGAGTCTGAGTTGATCAGATGAGATCACTTTAACAAAGAACTATCCTCTTTGAGCTGGCAAAGCCCTTGTGCTGAAGAACTGTGAGCAGACTCTAGGCAAAGAGGTTGGCCTGCAGTTGGCAGTCAGCAAAAGCCAGGGTCCTCAGTCATATAGATGCAAGGAAATGAATTCTGCCAACAATCTGCCTGAATTTAGAAGGAAATTCTTCTCCAGTGATGCCTCCAAATGAGAATACCCCACCAACATCTTGATTAAAGTCTCGTGAAACCTCAAGCAGAGACTCAGGTTCCTGATACACAGAAATTGTAAGATAATAAATATATGCTTTAATAAGTTTTATGGTGTGATAGTTTGTTAGAAAGTATAAAAAACTAATATGCAATTATGTTTTATGTCATTTGAGCCTCTTTAAAGCATATTTGTGGCCCAGAAGGAAAAAAAAGAAGGTATTTAAAATGGACAAGAAGAAAACAATAGCTTTGTGGTTTACATGTTAATGACTAAAACTACAGAGAAAACAGTCCTTTCATTTAGGTAGTTATTTTCTTGTAATTACCTTGAAATTATCAAGCTAGTTACTTCTATTTAAAGATTTCTCCATCATCAGCCAAAATTCTTCCTCTGAAATGCTCATTACTCCTATGATTGAACACAGTGAAGAAATAGTTGCACATACTTTTATCCTGTCACAGAATCCTCCACCACGATTTAAGAAATATGGTCTAATTTGAGTTTTATAACTATTTTGTGCAGCAAGAACAAATAAATTTGAGATTCTTAAGTTCAAAGAACATAGTTGTGAGCCCAGTTGTTATCTGTGCACTTGAAAATATCAAAGTCCCACAGGAAGTGCTTAAATGGGTCAGGATTACTTTTTACAGGTAAAGAAATTGTGATTCAGAGAGAATAAATGGCTTGCCTAGCAAAGTGTATACAAAGAAGTACAATAATTAAAACTCAGGCCATTTGTAGCAGAGGCCAAGAGTTATTTTTGGTGGTAGCATTTTACTTCTAAAAAGGAAACACATTTAGCTATTAACAGCTATTAACCTTTTTGCTCAAATTTGCATCTCCCCTTAGCTAAAACCCTGAAGGAAGAGGTACTAGGAGAGCTAAAAGGAAATAGCATGGATACGGAATGTTGTCCAGCCTGTACAATGCTTGGAGTATCTGAGAATCTGTAGTATATTGGTGGATACCTCTAGATAGATGTGACAAAGGGAATGTGGGATGATGATAAATTAATTATTCAGGTTTTAAAAGAAATTTTGACTATTACTTTTTCTGTCAAGGCATTTGAAAGTGAAAATGTGTAAATTTTTTGAAAATGAATTTCTAAAATCTTTAAAAAATAATTTTCCTTAACCATATTTTATATCATTTCAATGTAAACTCAAGTAATGATTCATCATTTGAGTCAATCATAATACTAGATTGCTTTGGAAGCTTCAACATTCGATGCTGAAGCGAATGACAGAGCTGAATATCTCAGGAATATGAAGTCATGTGTATTCGATCACCCTAAGGCTTTTTGTTTCTCTGTAATGTAAGTATAAATTTTTCTAGTTCTTTCAGTGTACAAAGGCATTGGTCACTGAAAAGAAGCCAAGATTCCCTAAGTCAGGAGTTTAATGGTATAGATGCTTACTAGTCAAAGATTGCCAGGAAACACACATGGATATATTATTTACTGAAACAAAGAAATACAGAACAATATTATGGTGTTTAAAAACAAGAAGCTGTTAAGAGGGACTTAACATAGGATTTGTGTTTATGGAACATTTGGTGAATTTTAGAAGAAGGCAATATTTGGTTTTGATTTTGTCTGATCAGAACAAAGGCAATTTGGTGACTGAATGTCTTAAATTTTTTATCAAAGAGCTGTGAGACATGGAGGAAAATCTTAATGGTAAAGAAGTTACAACAACGCTTGGAAGCTATGAGAAGGGAAAATTTGAACAATTTTGTGGTTTTCAAAGTGTTTTTGTCTGATGTCGGTCTTATGAGTTTATTTTTATGTTCATTAAAAGAAGAATGATACCCAGCTACCAGATAAGAGATGCTAGGACTTTTTTTTTATCACGGAGATACAGGTTGTTAAATCACAGCTGGCTTCTTCCATTCTCAGAGTTTGTTTCAGATGAGACTGACAATGGTTCCTCCCTAAGAACAGGCACTAGACTTAGGATTGGTTGTTGCAACTTATGGATCTCTTAGTCCACAGTAAATAGACCAAAGATGAGGATGTCATTCAGGGTGATCCAATGACAGCCAATATTCACAGAAATCTGGCTGAAGCTGCTTAGAAAGAGAGGTGCCATTTTAATTATGTCATTTACACCTAGGAGTTTAAAATGATTAAGATATGTTTGCTGCTTCTTCTACAAGAGTTGTGGGCCCCTAGCGTTTATCTATCAGTCTTCTTGCTAACCACAAAGTTGTGTTTATTCAGACTGTTTACTTTCCTTGCTACATTTGGATTATTTACTTTCCGATGATGACGGCTTATCTCTAGAACATATACTTAAGATTACTGAAAACTGTCCATTTGCTTTGCTCTATATATCACATTTTTGCTATCTATTTTCACCTTAACTACCTGAGTGCCTGTAACACATAAAGTCTCGGATAACTGCCAGAAGAGAGAGTCATCTTTCAGACCAACATTCTGACTAACGGGCAAAAAAAAAAAAAAAAAAAGAGAGAGAGACTTTCTTGTTGTTCTACTTTAGAAGTCGTTATTTCAGAATGTTTCAAGAAGGTTCTGGTGGCTGTTTTATTTCTATAAAGGAAGAGCATTCTTAAGAAGTAAATAAAGAAAAAGCAGAGTGAAACATAGAGAAAGATCATCTTATAATAATGTTATTTGAGCTTTGTGAATATTTTCTCTATTTTAAATCAAAGTCACTTATGAATTTCTGAGTTATGTGAGTTGATAAATTACTTCTTCATTTAAAGTATTTTGTGTGGAGCTTGTTACGTGTAACATGAATATACTCCTCCAACTTCTTCACACAAACATTTAAAAATAATTGACCTACATATTCCAGACTTAGATATGGTGAAACTTTAGTTTAAAAGGAATAGGATTACAGTAGGGAGAACACATCTATCTCATAAATCTGAATTTGGAAATGAAAAAGAATGGTTTCCCTTTCACCATAAAGGAGACGTAAGTTGAAATAAACATGATGCTTTAAGAAAAAGCTTAATAAGCAAGCGTAAATAACTAGTGAGGACTCTTTTGGGAAATGTCTGTTGTCAGCTGATGCCCTACAGAAGCTGATAAGATGGGCACACTCCACATTTTAGTTTCTGCTAATTCTCTTGCAACAGTCAGCCTTTAGAGGCATATGGGAAGGAGAGAAGCCTAAGTAAAGTTTGTCAAAACAAAGTGAAAGCAACAAGTGTGCATTTGTGAACACTTGATCCAGTATAGTATGGTAGTTTTGGATTCTAAGGAATCACCTGTGTGTTGGTCAGAAGGATATTGATGAGCCCTTTATTTCTAATGCTTTAGGCTCCAATTAAGAGATTTAGGGCTTAATCTTCAATGCCTTAAATATAACAGATTTAGCTATATGGAGTACCCTGTTTTAGGTGTTATTCTTTTATTTTAAGACTGGATAAAATGAGTTGCATTATGTTGTCATGACCAATAGGAAATAAAATCATCAGAAAAAATATATGAAACTTTCTAGTGAGGAAGAAAGAAAGAAAAAACTTACTGTTCCTAATTCCATCCATACTACATCATCACTATAGTCTCCCCATGGATCATATCAGTTCAAGAGAGTCAGTCCTACCATTAGGGGGAAGCTAAAATGCTTTCAACTTCCCCCTCTCCTTCTAATATCCCTGATTTTGCAAACACCTGGTATCCTGATCTGTTTCCTGCCTGCCATGAAGTGAGTGGGTTTATGCCATCAAACGTTTCACTCTTTATGTTTTTCCCATGGATCTAGTTGACCATAGACTGAACCTCCTCACCAAGGGTCAAATTAAACTGCTACTCCTTTAACTTGTGAATGTCAACATATTTTGGTCACAGCAACATCACAGAGAATTACTCTTGTTAGTAACAATACAGGGTTTTTTAGATCTAGAGTCACTACAGGAGTGTTTTAGGATGTGTTATTTTTTACATTCATCAACCAAGAGCTTTTTTAATCATAAAGTAATGAGAGATTTGTCAACACTATCTTTATTTCACTCTTAAATGCTGATTAGCTTTTCTAAATTGTAACAGGGGAAGGAAATGTTTCTTCCTAACAAGAAAAAAGATATCTGCCTCAATTTAAATGAGAGATATGGATTTTAGAAAATTTTAAACTATTATTTAATGTCCAAAATACCAAAAATGTATTTAGCATATATTCTAAATAATGCCTATAGAAATACACATTGTTCTATCAGATAGTGAAGCCATTAAATATTTTTTAAATTTTTTTATTTAAAGAGAAACAAAAGCATGTAAAGGGTAGAGATAATACAGAATTTCAAAAAAAGATAAACAATAAGAAATCACTAGTTGATAAATTACATATTGTCCTCTTAGAAATAGTTGTTCAAGTTGCAAAATTAAAGCATACAAAGTAGATAGTCAAACAGTGAGAGTGTAAACAGCTACGCATGCATGAATCTCTACATGTATTTCTATCCTTTCTGTACTAGAGGGAAAAACAAAACTTAGCAAGACAAAGCAAAACAAATCCCTATAAAAACATGAAACCAAGAAGTCATAAAAAAACCACAGTACAAGGTGATCTACAATGATTGCTGTGTTGTTTCTTACTATATTCAATAGAATTCTCTATATCACCAGGCATAATTGAACATAGCAGTATAATTGCATATAGCAGTACATAACAGTATTAGTAAAAAAAAAACATTGTAGACAGTATAAAACTTCAAAGGCAGGTAATAATCAAACCAGAGTGGATATTCTAGTGAATCTTGTCATCTTAAGTGCAGTTGCCTTTGTTCTCAAACTTGATACTATCAATCATAACATCTTTGAATAAAATCTATCAAAACAAAACAGCGATCTAACAAACCAGATTCGATCACGATCAGTCATGGTAAAACAGTGTAGCTTTTACAGAGCTATAGATTAACTTAATAGGAAATTAAGGATGCTTACCATACTATATCTTGTTATTTTCAGGGAAGTTTTCCTTAATTATTTCCATGAATAGCCTTTGTAATTTGCCTGTATGTATTCCTGCTTCTTCAATCACATTTCTTATTCTTAAATTTTAGATTCTCTTGTCATTGTCTAGTCTTTGTATTGTTACTACCTGTTTCCTTGTTATTTTGAAGAGATCTTTCCTTTCATGATCACACATTGCAAACTTGTCTTCAAGTTTTGATAGTCTATCCTTAGTTTCCTTTAAGGCATTTTGCCAGCTTTCAATGGAGTTTTTAATTTCCTGGTAGTCTCTTTGAATCTGCTTCATGTATTCTGTATTTTCCTTATATTCTTTATCAAATGTTTCTCTCCTTTCTTTGTGTTCCTCCCTTCTTCTGTCTGTATCTTCCTGAGAGATGCTTCCTGAGAACATTTCTTTTATTAATTTAATCATATCTTACTTTACCTGATTTAATATTTCAGTTTTGAGCTTGTCTACAGGTCCCGAAGATATCTCTTAATGTCCATTGAAGCCATGTCTGATGTTGCGTGTTTGTGGCCCACAGTCTCCCTTGTTTTTCCCTTTCCTGGATCAAGGCTCTCAGGGTTCTGGGCTGGGGGGCCTCCTCCTGCCTCTCTCTCCTGTCATGGCCCTGGCTTCCTCCACATGGGTTACAGTGCAGGTCCCAGCCCCCTTCCCTGTTGGCCATGTTTCCTCTGAAGTATGCTGGTGAGGGACCTACGCCCTCTCCTGCCTGCTCTTGTCACTGAGGTGTAAACAGTGGCTGTGTAGGCCTGCCCCTCCCTACTGGGCCAGCCAAAGTTCAGGGCCTTCACCCAGTTAGTGCTTGCTAGGTGCAGGGAATTGATTTGGGACAGCTCATTGGGTCCCGGCCAGGGGCGCTGCCCAGTCCAAGCAAATGCCATGAATCTGCTCTGGGGAGGGAGGAACCAACTGAAGTCACTGTTGCTCCCAGTTCAGGCTCCTCTTGCCCGATTCCAACATGTCGCCTATTTGGTTCTGCCCTTCCTGTTGGGGGGCGGTCTCATTCCCAGCACTGACTGTGGATTAATGAAGGTCCCTTTGTTGGTTCTGCTCTCCACTGGGCTCACCAACCCCTGACTTCAGCACTGCTGTGCTTCCTGTGAGTGGTGGTGGGAACAAGTTCAGCCAGCTCTGCTGGCCAGTGTGGATTCAGGCTGTTGCAAACTTGGCAAGTTGCCATGAATGAAAATGCTGTGTCCCATAATTTTTAGCTGTTTCAGTTGTAGTCCCAATGTATTTGATGAGCTTTTTATGTTTTAATTTATTCCTGTGTCAAAAGGATCCATCTCCCTCCGTTTGGGTCTCTAGAGGGTGTTTTATTCTGGCATATGAGTTGCTTCTCCCGGGAGGCTTTGTATTTTGTTGCTCACTAATCGGCCATCTTCTGATATTTGTTTTAAAAGACCTGCTGATTGTACATGTGGAATACAGTAAAGCTAATGTAGCTTCAGTAGATTTCCTTGAAACAGTGCCACCATCACTAAATATTTTTATTTTCATAGGATGTAACTTAACCATTTTCATTTAGTGTAGGGTCTATGTTTGTGAGGCCCAAATGAGAGCAAGTTAATCTATGCTTATACTGCCATTCAATGATTCAGGCCAAAAGTTAAGACAGGCCTTTGCTAATGGATAAATTGTTTATTTTAGGGTTTTTCATTGGGAAGAAGAGAAATTAAGAGTTTAATTAGCAGACTCTAGGCCAAGCTGTGCATATTTTATACAGTGAAATTTGTAATTTCTTCACCTACTTTTTAACATCTTTTAGTTAATTAAAACTATAGAGTTACTTATACAAATAAAAATATGAAATGGAGGTGAAATTTTTTCTTGCTCTTTTGTGCCTTCACTTGATAAAGCTGTTAATAAGTTGGAAATGGATCCTATTTATATCAGCTTCATAACTGTTGAAAGATGGGACTAAACCCTTATATGCTAAACAAGGTAGATTCCATGTAAGAAGCTATTTGGTCTTCCCCGAATGCATAATCAAGAATTCGTTCCGTGTCTTTATCAAAAAGACAAGTACTGGCAAGGATGTGGCGAATATAGACATTTCATACACTGTTGGTTGAAATGTAAATTAGAGAACTATCAGCATTTCCTGAGCTCTGCATCATATTGTAACTTGGGACACTGGGAAACAGGCAGCTTGCTCACTGCCCTGGGAAGCAGCTGGGGGCCTGTCTGTGTGCAGCCTAAGAATCAGACTTCCACCTCCCCCCCACCATTAGCAAGTGGGAGCCAGAGGTCTGAGTATCTTTTGGGAGCATGAACGTATCCAGTGTGGCAAATAAGGGGGATTTCCTTCTACCATCTCTTTGAAGGCAAATATTTTTATCACTGTTTTGCTTAGTTATGATTAATGGTACTGCTCTATTCAATATTCTGTTTTTATAAGTTCAATAATTCCTTCTGTTTTGCTCTACCTGACTGAAAGAACAGCTAATGTGAACAGAACAGGATATATTATTGTGCCTATGGCTGTTGTTCTGGTGACCTGCTGTGAGGTTCTGTGCCAGTTTCACTGCACTGCCTCGCATGGTTTTGTTTTGTCTTGTTCTGCTATATTTTGCTACCTTCAAAAAAAAGTAGACAACAAAGTAACAAAATACCTCCAAAAAACTCCCAACTCCACCAAAGCTGATGCATGTGGCATGGATGAGGAGAAACTCAAAAACAAAGCAACAGAATAATATAAGGTGATTAAAAAGTAAATAACAACAACAAAACAAGTCAGTAAGGTACTGAGAAACCTGAAACAGGATATAACTAAATGGATAATGTACTTAAAATCAAAAGGAGAAAAAGAATGTGCTCTAAAAAATATAAGTGCGTTTATGTTTAAGTGTGTAGGATTGATAGCCATGTTGCTAAGTTTTTATTGAATCATTGAACAGAACTTTTTGCAGCCTCACTGTTTAAATGTCTACTTTGTATGCTTTAATTTTGTAACTTGAACAACTATATCTATGAAAACAATATGTAATTTATTAACTAGGGATCTCTTACTGTTTTTTTTCTGAAAGTCTATATTTTTTCTACCCCTTTTTCTGTTTTGCTTTTTTTCTCTTTAAATAAAATTTTAAAAAAGAAATGTAAATTATTATCATCATTGTGAAAGACAACATAGAGCTTTCTAAAAACATTAATTTCTCAATGCCACAATATGAACAGCAGTCCCACCACCATCTATACATACAAAGGAAATGAAACCAGTGTGATAAAGAGACACGTGTAATCCAATGTTCCAATGAGTAGTGGAACTACTCATGATAACCAAGAAATGGAATCAACTTAAATGTCCATCAACTTATGCAAGAATTAAAAAAAAAATTGTAGTATGTGATATGTGTGTTTCAGAATGCTATATAGTCATGAAAAAGGACAAAATCCTGTCACCTGCAATATCTGGGATTGGAACTGAAAGATACAATGTTAAAAGAAGCCAGGCACAAAAATACATACGTGATCAGACTCATATGTGGACTCTAAACATTTTGATCTCAGTATTTGAGAGTATAATAGTGGATGGAGGGTATAGGAGACTAGAGATAATAGGAGACAGGGATATGGGAAAATGTTGCTCAGTGAACACTAGGGTATGGTTAGCTAAGAGCCAAAATTTCTACTATACTATTGTAGAGCAGGTTGACTATGGTTAAGAATAATGCAATGTGTGATTCAAAATTTTAAAAGAAAATATTTTCAAAGTTCTTATGTGAAAGAAATAATAAATGAGGAGACAGAGATAGTTAACATGATTAAGCAACACATAATATATACACGTATCAAAACACTGTTACCTCATTAATAAATATATGTAATTTTTATGTTTTATGTATTAGATAAAATTAATTTAGAAATGTATGCACAGAACAATAGCTATAATATAAAATATTCTCTAAATATGAGCTCTCTTTTATCTCTCCCACCCTTTCTTTCTTTTTTCTTCTGAATTCATTTGGCTCTACCTCTTGTAACCCAATGAATAAATGTAGTCATGTGTTGCTACTGGGGGCCCTTCCAGTGGTACCATTCCCAATAATATTTTTTGAAAAAATGAATGGCTACAAATTGTGATTTTTAAAACAATTTTGAATCATATGTCAGCAACCTCTTTAGTTCTAGAAGCTTAGATGTAGCAAAATAAGAATTTAAAAGTGTCCTTTAAAAGGCTAACAAAAATTGAGAGAGGTATTTTTGTAGGATATGCATTAAGAATTTTACAGATGGCCTATGCATCATTCAATGTGCAGTTGGGAACACTCTGCTGGTTAAAGGAAGTACATTGTTGTAGTTTTCCCCTTGCCCACTCTCCTAGCCTGCTAGCAGGGTGACTACTCACTTTGTTGATCACTGGTCTCTCCCCTGACCTTGCTCAATTTGGTTTGGTGAGGCAGGATCTGCTTCATTTGGGACAGAGAAGTTATGCAGGACCCTGGCTTCTACACATTTCCATGAGGCCTCTCCTTCTGGTAGGGCACCTCTGGTGCTAGCTAAGCAGCTTTCTGTCACAACAGTCTCTATGCTGCAAATTGCAGGATGCTGTTAGAATTATGCATGTACAGAATCAAGAGGCTGACACTAAACAAAGTAGGCCATTGCTTCCTCAAAGCCTGTCAGGGTTCTCAAAGCATGAACATATTGGCTGAATAATTCCTGGCTCCCAGCCTACCAGCAAGGTGATAGCCCAAAGCCCACCAGAAATTTATCAGGTTGGCATACTGTTGGTTGAAAGAGAATCGGAGGACACCAACATGACTGATGAAAGTGGCAGGAAGGTTCCCTGTGGCAAAAGCACATTATCCTGACAGTACCCAGAAGGGCCATGCATGTGAGCAGATGGCTATGATGTTGGTTCCACAGCAGGCAGGACTGGTGGTGACCAGAAGACCCTCCCAACTTAGTCAATTGTTTGGTTATTGTTGCTGCTGTACATAAATTTTAAATTAGATGTGATTTCATTTGTTGATTCTTATTATTCTCTCCTGTGCTTCTGGAGTACTGTTTAGTCATAGCCCTGCACCTATGACTTCAAGTGTTTTTGTTATGTTTTTTTCTAGCAGTTTCAAATCTTATCCTTAGGTCCTTGATCTGCTCTGAGTAGAATTTCATACAGGATGAGAGAAAAGGATAAATATGTATTTTTCAGACTTCTATATATGGATATCCAGTTTTCCCAGCACCGTTTGTTAAAAAAGGTCGTTTTCCCCTGTGTTATGGTTTGTATCTAGATGTCCTCCCAAAGCCTTATGTGGCCCCAGGTTTGGAGTTTTGAAGGTGACAGCATTAGCATGTGTTAAATAGTTTAACAGTGTAATACTGGGATTAAGTGTATGGGTAACGAAAGCCCTACCATAGGTGTGGGAGCATTGATCCATAGGCTCACGGCCTGGATGGAGTACCGGGGTATCAGGTAGGCAGGCTTGTTTCTGCCACTGCTACTTGTTGACTTTTACCTGCCTTCCCATGCCATGGACTGTTTTTCTGCTATGATACACCTCTGCTTTACCACCTTGGCACAAGCTAGCTAGAGGCTGAAGCTTCTACAGAATCTGAGATGAAATAAACCTTTCTTTCTTTAACTTTGCATATTGAATATTTGGTCTCAACAATAAGAAAAGTAGCCAAAACCCTAGGTGTATGTGTTTTACTTCTTTCTTGAGCATTGAATGACTATACTTGGCAGTGGTAGAAGAAATCAATTAAATTTCTATCAGCCAACACAAAACATGCGTAACTCAAAAAGCTCAAAATCAGGTAGTAGGACCACAATGTAGTAATCCAAAAGGATAGGATGTAGGATATTTTTATTCTAGTATGCATTTAAATTGGACAAATTAAGTAACATTTTCATCATGTGACATAGTTATCTTTCTTGTTGTGGTAAGAGTACCTAAATCTACTCTCTTTTTTTTTTTTTTGCAAATCTCCACCTTAGAATATTATTATCTACAATCTTCATGCTGTACATTATTACAATTCTAGACATTATTCCAGTCATACACCTGCAGCTCTGTAGACTTTGACCTGTATTTCCCTGTTTCCGTCATATCTTCACCCCTTATAACCACCTTTCTACATTCTATGTATTTGATTAAATAAAAGATTTTGCATAAAAGTGAGATTGTACTTTGATTTTCTTTTCTGCCTGGTTTATTTCACTTAGCAAAATGCTGTTTAGGTCTTGCACTGGAATATCTCCTTTTAAAAGCCAAAAGCCAGAATAATACTCCTTTGTGTGTGCCTGTGTGTGTGTGTCTGTGTGTGACAACTTTAATTCAGTTTATTCATTTATAGATAGATACAATTTATTACTATATCTTGATTACTGTGCTGCTAAAACACAGGAGTATTCACATTTCTTAAAAATTCCAATTTCATTTATTTGGTGTATTTACAGATAAGACAGATTGCTAGATCATGTGATAGTTTTAATGTCTTTAGGAACCTTAATACTATTGTAAATGGCTGCCCCAATTTACATTACCACCAATAAAGTACAGTTTCCTTGTTCTATATACCCATGACATTATTTATTAGCCCTTAAATTTGGGTAATAGTTATCCTATTGATGTAATGAAATATCTCAAGCTTTTGCTTTGGATTTAACTGATAGTGATGCTGAGCACCCCTTCATATACTAACTGACTATTTTTGTCTTCTTTAGAGAACTATATGTTCAGATAATATGCCCATTTTATATCAGATTATTTCCTTTTGCTACTGAGTTCCATATTAGTTTATTTTAAACATAAATACCATTTCATATGTGATCTACAAATACTTTCTCTTACTCTGATGGTTATTTTTTTATTGTGTTGATTATTTTCTTATCTATATAGAAGTCTTTAGATTGATATATTCTTACTTGTTAATTTTACTTTTATTTCCTGAACGTTTAGTGTCTGAATCAAAAAAATTTTGCAAATCAAAAGTCAAGCAGATTTTCATGTATGTTCTAAGAATTCCATGATTTACGATCTTGCATTTAAGTCTTTCATCTATTTTGTGCTGATTTTTGTTCATCATATACATAGGGATTAAATTTCATTTCTTAAAAATATAAGCATTTAGTAGTCCTAAAATCACTTATCAAGAAGTTTATTATTTTCCTGTTTTGAATTCTTGGCAGTTTTATTGAAAATTAGTTGACTATATGCATGGGTGTATTTCCCATTCTCTGTTTGGTTCCATTGGTCTATGTGTCTTCTTTTATATGAGAACCATAGTCTTCAGATTACTATTAATTTATAATATAGTGTCAGCAAGTGTGATAACTCCAATACTATTTTTTCAAAATTAATTTTGGTTAGGTTTGGTGATCTCAGGTTTCAGGTTAGGAGACAAGAGGATCACAAGTTTGAGCCAGCATGCACAAATTAGCAACTTACAGAGACACTCTCAAAATAGAAATAAAAAAAGAAATGGGGATGTAGCTAAGTGTGAAGGTCATGGCTTCAATCCTCACACCGTATGCAAAATATTAATTTTAATATTATTTATTCTGTGAAATTATAAAATACTGAGATTATAATTCATGTAATTTGAGTTTTAATATGGTTTTTAATTTTGATATATCAACTTTATAATGCATGCTTTTTATAAATTTTATAAAAATGTTATATAAATACCATTATATTACATGGAGATTTTTTTTCCTTTGGTTAGATTGTTTTAGTTACTTGGGAAGTTTGGGACTCCATCAAAATTCAAGAATCATTTCTATTTTTGTGCAAAATATCATTAGAATTTTGATAGAGATTGTGTTGAATCTCTATCTTTCTTTGGATCACATGGACTTTTATTTTAATATTTCCAATCCATGAACACAAGATTTCATTTTTTTTGTCTTTTTCAATTCCTTTCATCAAAATTTTTTAATCCTTCATCTACAAATCTTTAACTTCCTTGGTACATATGTCATTTCTTCAAATAGTTACTGGTATAAATATAAGTTTTTATGGAACTGTTAAATTTTATTCTACATTCACATACATACACTGTGATCAACAGTAATATCAAAGGAGTATTATTTTGGGTCACTGGTCTCATTAGATTTGGTCTCATTATCACATAGGTATAATAAGAATGGTGGTTTTCTGTATAGGTCTTTTAAGTTTGTTTTGCTGAAAGTTTTTAAAAAGAATCTTAGATTTGACTTTTAGAAATCTTCTTGAGTCTACAAATGCAAGCCAAGAATTTGCCATCCCTTTTTGCCTGCAGTAGCTGTAGTTGTGCATGAATTTTTCTCTTTCTAAAGTTACCATAATATTCTAATCTAATCTTCCTTGGTCTTTGAGGTACTGATTATTCTTACTCATTTGCAAAGCTGGAAATCTTAAATAATGGAGCCAAAAAGTCAACCTTAGCTCCTTCAGAGTGTCTAGTCATCTCATTAAATGAGCATCATTCTCAAATATGACATTCCAATCAAAGCTTTGATTATATAAACAATGCTTCTAATTATGTTCTGTTAACAAGGACAGATTCTTATCAAACATATGCAAATAACTATATTGTAATGAAAATAAGAATGTTCAATAAGAGTTGCTGAATTATAGAGGAGCCAAGAAAGATGAAAAAGATAAATGTTTTATTGTTTCACTGCATTTTACAAAGGTGTAGCTTACTACATTATTATAAGTTAGAAATAGCTTAAGATAACAAAGAATGGAGATCCTTAGATCCAGAGAGTAGGCCACTAACACACTGGCAATATTTCTAGGAACATCTACAATCATCCTTCATCAGTTATTTCCATCCTATGTAAATAAATTCTTCTTCTACTTGATATTGGTTGCTAATCTCATAAACCCATCTCTCTTTTTTCTGCCAAAGTTATAGAAATCCTGACACAGGGTATTACATGGTTTCAGAGTTGTTTAAGTGAAGCCATGAGAGTTCTGTGCCTATGAATATCTGGCTGCTATAGCCCTTTTACACAGTTCTCTGAGATAATCCTTTTTTGTTAAAGATGAACATTGTGGTCTATGATTTACTGCAAGTGCAGTCAGGGAAGCATCAATGTAAAACAAAAAAACTACATGACAAAAGGTGTAAAATTATTGTGGTTAACTTATTTACTGATAATTTCAACATTAAAAATCTGACGAATTACATCATAAAAATGATGTTCTTTAATGGTATATTTGGTTGCTTTTGGTATTCAAAATCAAACAAAAGTCAATACAAAATGCTTTAGGCAAACTGTCTACAGTATGATGACTAACCTTGTTTTCAAAGACCAATAAGTTGTCCCATTGCTGGACAAAGTAACTGATTTGACAAGTTAAAGGCAGAGGGGGTTATTTTGGCTCACAGTTTCAGAGGACTGAGACCATGATCAGTTATTTTCAGGTCAGGAATGCCATACAAGAAGAGTGTGGAGGAGCAAAGAGCTGCTTAGTTTGTGATGACCAAGAAGCTGAACGGGGAACAGTGCCAGAAAGAAAGAAATCAGGGACCAGATGTAGACCAAGCAGCATGCTTCCATTACTTTCCAAGAAATTGGCTTTACTAATCATGAGGCAGTTCCCAAGCCATTCAGGTTGACAATCTAATTTAATTGTCACAAGCAGATACCTAATTTAAGAAAGTGGACAAACACAATTTTTTCAAAGAAAAAAACTTAACATATTATGTATGGTAGCCCATGACATAATATTCTATAAATTAAGTATTTAGTCAGGATATACCAGAATATATTAATTATATCAAGTAAAGATATAAAATGTCATGAAACAGGTATGTGATTCCCTGTTGAAATCCATTGGCCTAGAACATGCTGGCTTCAACTTTAACAAATAGAATTGTGGGAAGTTAACATTTTAAGGAACTATCTGTAAAAAGCACTATTTGTTGTCTAACAATAGGCAAAATTTCACCAAGAATTTGATAATCAGAAACATCATAGACATTCAGGGCACTGAAAATTCTCTAAGAAATTCTTATAATTTCTGAAGTGTTTTTATTAACAACATTTTAACCAGACAGTTTTAGTCTGTGATAGGCTAAATGTCTCCTCTGGTTTGACATTATTTCCTATGAAACTCATATCAAATAATCTTAATTTTTTCAAGTACATTACTTTATACATAGTGAAGGAATAAATTTGTCATTTCCCGGGGGCCTTCTGGGAAATGCAGAGACAATTTTAGGAGCAAATGATAGCATTTTAGATCTAATTTGAGGAAAGCAAAATGTCAAAAGTTGTCAGGAGCTTTGAACACTCAATTAAATAGAATCATGAGGTGACTGACAAACAGTACTTGCCTACTTATTAATCTAAGTGACAATGAAAGATTTTAAAAATAAGTATGAGGTAACATGATTGTAGAAGACCAAACCTTAGTCTTTTTAATGTGAGACAAATTTGTTTTCTTAAGTACATCAGTCATCATAATGCACAGGAAGTTATTCTGATACAACAGTGTCATCAAAGCAAATTATTGAGACAATAAAGAAATGTTTCTTATAGCTTCTGTAAGAGTAAAATGATAATCCAATAAAATACTATCATTTTACTGATAGAAACAAAAATTCCAGTTTAGCATCTCTACAATATTTGATGCTGGAGCTCTTTTAAAAAATCTTATAAATTTAGCAAGCTTAGTTCACTTTGACCACAGGAAAAAAAATTTTTAACAAACTTTTCATGGTTCCTTATATCCATTTAGGTTTTGTCGTACATTTCTTGTTTCTTATTCAGAAAGAAGTTTTTTCTCAATTTTTATTTTGTGAAAAATAAAACAAAATTTTATAACCAAATAAGAGAATAACAATAGTTATTACACCATGTATTGTTATCTTCAAAGAAGTTACTCAGTACAAAACATAAACCAAAAAGTTTCTTACAAGAAAGAAACAGATATTAATATTCTTTTATTTTAAAACAAAAGTATTCTTTGTTTCTTGATAAAATATATTTTACATGCCTTTTATAGAGTGTTTATTATAAATTTTAACCATTGATAGCTTCTATTTTACAGAGAAATTTGGAGGTGAATAGATGAACTCTCTGTCATGTTCCAGCATTTTAATAGTTTGCGTGTGTGTGTGTGTGTGTGTGTGTGCACATGCTGAAGAGTTAGCCCTGAAATGGACACATGCTAAGTATATATTCTACCATTGTACTACACTCCTCAGCCTCTGCATCAGCATTTTTTAGAAGACTAGCAAAGTTTATAGCTTTATATCTCACAGCATTTTATGGCTGTACAAAGGCTATCGTAGAAAATTCCTAAAGTTCTTCAGGGAACCACAAAGGTGAAATATGGTGACAGAAAGGTGTCCAATCCAGCAACGTTTTGGGTCAATGGTTATTAATAGGACTCTGTATTCTACCACATAGGAGCAGTCTGGTACCCATTAGTATCCTCAGGAGCCCATTATGTAGGATGGCTGGTTACCAAATGGGTAACTAGGATATCTATCATTGGTCAGGAGTTTATAAATATGCCCCATCCTGAAAAGGAAAGAGTTTCTGGACATGTCTCCAAGGCAGAAATTCACTGGTAGTCACATATCCAGAAGAATCACAGGGACAAAGAAGGCAGAATGACCAACACCCAAAGGTCTTTGGATTCAACAGCCTATAGGAAGGTCAATAGTCAAAAGAGTTCCCTAGCACATGGGCAGCCTTGGGAGTGTAAAGACCTGTATAACTCTAATGTGTTGGCCATCTGTTGGGTAGAAGTTATCTAGAGACACTAATGTATATGGACACTGGCAGAAGGCTCTAGGTTCCATGGTACAGGGCTTAAATGATGGTCAGAGGGGCCCCTGGTTCCTATGTCAGAGACTTAATCTCTTTCTTGCATCATACGGGCAGGCTGGCTGCTAAAAATCCTTAAGTTCCTTGGTTCTGGGGCAGAATGAGGGTTGAAATGAGACAGGAAACCCTAGCTAGCAAAAAGTTGATTGACTAGGAATTTCTCTAGGATATGAACAAATGGATGTACAGTGGCCAAAAAGGCATTAAAACATCAGGTTGTACAGCAGGGGGGTTACCTTGTAACCATATAGACTTTGAAGACAACAGTGTATGGTGTTCTTGTCATCAAAGAGCACTCAGAGCACCACTGCATAGGGAAAATTGTGTTGAGAAGCATCCCCAGGGCGTCTATACCCTTCCAAGCATGTATACACAGGAGCCCCTGGCCTGTAGTGGATCCTCTATATAAAAGCTAAAAGGACGCTTGTCTCCATAGCTGGTAAGACTGCTGATGGTCTATGTATCCACATACCCAGAGTACAATGGCAGACTAGGCAGTGGAAATGCTGGTGGAACTCTGATAGACTTGCCAATTGCTGACCGGAAGTTTCTCAACTGGTGTGAACAAACCAAAGGTGAAAAGGATCTTGTTCTTCAGTTTGTGGGATAGCTAAAAGCCCGTATGGCCCCCAGTTCTCCTGCAAGAGGCCAGTACTGTGACCAAAATTGTTCCCTTTTCCACAGCAGGAAACAAATAGATTCTCCAAGAAAATTTGATTCTCCATCAAAAAGACAAGGTAGGTGCCAAGTGAAAGTAGGTACCCTTGGTGACAGGACATTTGGTAGCTGAATTGTTCCCCTAGGCACAAATTTGCTGGAATATTATGTTATAAGTAATAGTATAGGGCATAGAATTAATAGATACTCTATAGCACAAGACCAGGCTAATGCCCATAAGGATCCTCAATCCTGTAGTCAGGGAGCAGTCTGGTAATTGAGAGGGTATCCAGGGTGCCAGTACAAGAGAAAACTTTGATTGGAAGTACTTGCTAGCACTCTGCCAGGCAGGTGTCAGTTGGAGTCCAAGATCCGCCGAAGAAAGGGTAGATAGATGGTGAAAGGATGCAGCTGAATAACCGGCGGGCTCTTGGTTAAAAGAGTACTTTATTTCCCAGAACATGGGCAGACTTGTGCCTAAGGAGATTCATGGACCCTAGGGAGCAGGTGGGCTGGTAATTTAAAGATTCCCAAGGAAACTAACGAAGGCATTCCAATAGCGGAAAGAGTATTAATTTTCACTGCATATCAGACAGGTAAAGACAGAAAGGGTCATCAGTTTCTCAGCACAATGCTTATTCAGTGATCAAAAAATTCCAGTTTGTACAATGCACAGGCAGACTAATGAATGAAGAGCCTTCAGATTTCAGCACATAAACTCGGAAGAAACTTAAATGCCCCCCAGAAATAAAGCTTATAGGAAGTGGCTGGCTTGCAGGTTTCCCTGAACATTAGTAATTGAAGTATAGTGGCCAAAAGGGGCAAAAGCTTCCTAGACAGATGACTATCATATGGGAGAATATCCAAAGTACAAAAGCAGGCTAGTACCCATTTAGGTCCCTAGAACACCAGAGTTAGGATATTGCTCTTGCTGAAGAGGCACACAGCACATTATTATATTAACAAATTATACTTAGAATTTCCTTTGGGTCACTAGCATTCTGTCAGGCATGTGTTCGGAGAAGTATTAAGGAAACACTGGGTGAGAAGGTGCAACCGTCAAAAGGTTTTCAATTCCACAGCAGACTGGACTGCTGGCAGCATTGGAAGGCTCAGACCGCTGAGACAAAGGCAGTCAGAGTTGCAGCAACTTAAATATGAGAGAACAGGCTAGCCACTGGACAGGAGTTTCCATAGCTCTCCAGCCATGTGCATAGACAGAGAACAAAGCAGCTTTTGCATACTCACTTTGATGACTGAATGAGGACTGGCAGGAATCATGGTTTCTTTCACTGAGGCCAGACATGTAACTGAATTTATTCTTGCTTTTATATCAAACAGTGTGAAAAATGGTAATGTATGTTGAGTTTCTGGTATGATCTAAAATGCCCCCCCAAAAGTCTCATGTGTTTGAACCTGATTGGATCACGGGAGTACTATGCTCATCAATGAATTTACCCATTTAACCAGATTTCCTCAATCATCCTTCTCTACCGCTTTACTTCTGTCTTTCAGCCAATCAGCTGTGAACTGAATGTTATCACAACGAGCCAAAATAAGCCTCTTGTTATGGTTTAGATCTTTCATGTCTCCCAGAGATTTCATGGGTTCAGAGTTTGAGTCGCTTGCTCTTAAGAGGTGGAATTTAGTTGGAAGTGGTAGTTCACTGTAGGCAAGAAATAAAAGAGTATATCTTCCTCCCTGGATCCTTTTCTCTGCTTCCTGAATACTTTAACACAAGTAACTTTCTTTCATGATGGGTCCTTCCACTACACCATTTCTGCATCTGATCATACCAACCATGGATTGAAACTTCTGAAACTGTGAGCCAAAACAAATCTCTCATTCTTTATATTGTGGGTGTGAGATATTTTACCTTAGTGAGGAGAAAAGTAAGACACCTCTCTTACTTTAACTTGTGGGTATTGAACATTTTGTCCCAACAATGGGAAGTTGATGATTTTGTACTAGAAAATAGAAGTAATTTTCTCTATGTCTGTCCCTAACCATCTGTTGTAGAAGCCTTCAGACCTTGTATGGGGATGTTAAGCTACAAAAGTCCTAGAATGCTATTAACAGATTCTGATGTATATTTCTAGTCAGAGCTCAAAAGACTAGAATGCTGATAGGAATACAGACAGTAAAGGCCAGGCTTGGGAAGTTTTAGTTGGGAACAAGGCCTCCATTCATAATAGGACAAAAGGCCACGCATATGACACTCTGGCAGAAAGTTTATATTTTTGCCCATATTCTGAGAGTTTTGAGAAGACTGAAATTAAGGGTAGTAAACTAAATGATATCATGGTAGAAATTTCAAGACAGTTCAGTGTTCAGTCTGTGCTATGGATAGTATTGGGTGCCTTCAGCCAGATTTATAGTAAAAACCAGGAGAAAAAAATAATAGAATGATTTGAAAAGTTGTCAGTTTCACCAGAAAACCAGCACCTGCAAAGGTGGGTCCCTGAAACATATGCTTATTGAAAATACTAGCATTTAAAAGAAGGCATATATTTTTCAACAGGACAATAAGAAAGGTGACATCAAGACATATCCAGGATTGCAAGTCCCAACTGTTCCCAGGCTCAAGTTTGCAAAACTGTAACACTTTCATTTGAGAAGAGAATCATTGGGACACATGCCCAGAAAAGCCTCAAAGAGAATTGGTTCCTTGGGATTCGTTTCAATGTACTCAGTCATATTAGCATTCAAACACTGCTACAGTTGCAGTCTAGGGCAGCCAGGCTACTGTTCATGCTGGTGACAGTCCTTGGCATCACCTACCTGGTGCTGTTTTAGCAGGCATGTAGAACACAAGAGTTGTGGGTTGATGGAGGCCTCTAATCAGACTTCAGAGGAAAGTGTGAGATGCCAGGCAACATGCCCTTTAGAGGGGAGGGCATAAAGCCCTGAGTGTTAAGCCAAAGGAGCCATGAAGACACCAGGATGTTAGATGTGAGAGGAACCTAGAACATCTGGTAGGAAAAGCCACAGATAGTGAGTGGAGCCAAACCAGCAGAAAGAGTATGTGGGCTGAAAGAGGCAATGCCATAAGGGTAGGCTGCATGAGCCCTTTGGACCTCACATATTTCCATTTTGTTTCAGTCCCAATCTTTTCTACCTTCATATTTCTTCCTTTTGGAATGGAAACATTTACTTTATACCATTAGTAGTATTTAGCTTTCAATTTTCACAGGGGATCTCACATTGGGGTGTCCCTTGAGTCTTAGAGGAGACTTTGGACTTGGTCTTTTCAACACTCCTGGAACTGTTAAGAATTTGGTGACACTTACAGCTGGACTAAGTGCCTTTGGCATAATAAGATGAGCCTTTTAGAGGATGAAGAAGGACTGTTAAGATTTGTGTATAAAATGTTCCCCTAAAGCATTATGTGTTTAAAAGGTGGTTAAGTTTTGGAGTACTATATTTATCAGTGTATCAATGTATTTCCACATTGATTAGGTCAATGTTGGGAGGTGAAGCCTGCTTGTGGGTGAGTCCCTGGGGGCATGAATTGAAAAAGGTATATTCTCATGCCTGGTTCCTCCCTTTTATCTCTGCTTCCTGCCATCCATAGATTGAACAAAGTTCCTTCTCCATGGCCTCTACCATGCCATTTCTTTCTTGCAGCCAATAAAATGGACTGAATCATTTGTAATGTGAGTCAAAAAACCTCTTCATTAAATTGCTGAGGTTGTATATCCTGTCTTAGTGAAGGTTAAATGACTAATACACTTCCTAAACATACAGACAAGCTATACGGCAGAAAGAACTGGAAATACGGTGGTCAGTGGTTTTTACATGACTCATTCAGATGGAGGTGAACTGTTAAGAAGGGGCCTCTGGTCCTTTGTTCTAGATATATAGTTGTCAAGAAGTTCCTTTGTAATAATGCAGGGACAGGATATAAGGGATACATTGGAACACAGTGTGAGATCAGTTTGGTCTCAGGAACTAGAGAGCAGCATCACCAAGGCACAGTATTACTGGAGTTATTCCCAGGGTGCCAGCACTCTTGCCAGCATATATATGGAGAAACTCTTGGGGTACTACTGTTTAAGGTCAGTTAAACTGGCTCAGGTTCCAAAGCACACTGTGAGGATGATGGCTAGAAGATTGCATGGAAGGGGTATAGATGAACCATACACCAAATGAGTTCTATGTTTTGAACTCTATTTGGAAATTAATGGTCAGATAAGTATGCAGTTCCCCAATTTTTTGGCAAGCTAGGGATCACAAGAATGCATGGAACACTAGAGTTCAGGATAGGTGGTATTTTCAAGGTCCCAAGGCACATTAGCATGTAGGATGGCCAATTAAAGTATTCCAGTATCAATCGAATGCTGAATAATTCTGAACCAGAAAAGCCAGTGGTTCCCCAAGCACCAGAGACTGGATTTATACTGGATTCTGCATCATGCAGTTAGGCTAGTGTCTTAGTTACCTTTCTCTCAATGTTGGGACAAAATAGCTGACACACAAAATTAAGGAAGGAAGGATTTATTTATCTTACAGTGTGTGGTGATTTCAATCGATACTCGTCTAGCTCAAGTCAAGATGGCATGATGGAGGGGTAACAGTTAATGGTGGCAGAAGACAGCAAAAGAAGCAAGAACAAGGAAGACGGGAGGGGGCAAACACCTTCTCCTCCCTTATGTTATAAACATGCTGTACCCGCACCATCTGGATGTCCTCCTCTTGTACAAGTTCAGGGTGTTTACAAACTGAGGACTCTGGCACCTGCTGTGTCAGTTAAGTTTGTAAAGTTCTCAATACTTAAGTCCTCAGTTTTGATGTGCAGATAGATAAGATGCATGGGTTCCATAGCCTAAGCGAGTATAATGGTCTCATGTGTTTGTGTGTATATTGTTTTTCAGTTCACCCCAGGTAACATGGGCTCCCAAGAACATATTGAACAGTAGGTGCTGCCCTATAAGGTGCTAGATCCAAAGATACCTTACATAAGAAGTTGCCATGCCAAGAAGTTTACTTGTTTGATTGCAAATCAGACAACTGAGCCCTAAAAGAGTGTAGACCCATTTTACCCTCTGTCATGTCTGTCTAGAGATTGTTAAGTAGACTGTAATAGTTCTGATTTTGGCATCCTGCAGCAGGATGGTGTCCTTCTGAGTCTTGGCTCCAATTGCTGCCAACTGCACTCATGGGGATCCATAACATGTTCAAAGCTGGGCTAAGATTGAGCCCATTTGAAATGTTATATGGGAGGTCCTTTCTATCCTCTGACATGATGGTAGACCTAGAGACTATAACACTCCTACAATATCTCATTAATCTGGGCCATGTACAGCAGGCTGTCCAAATGCATAGGAATGGATTGCTGCCACTGCCTGGCCCAGGGGGCCTACTTAGAGTCTGCTCTTGAGACCAAGTGCTCATAAAAACTGGGAAAGAGGGGAGACCTGCTTACCAGTTAAAGGCAAAATAGAAGGGCCCCTTTTCAGTAATCCTTGCCACATTCACTACAGTAAGGGTGGCAGAGATTGATAATTGGATTCAACTTTCTAGAATAAAACCAGATTCACCTGCAGTGTCTGAAGAATAAGACCACTCAGGGGAAGAAAGCTACTCCTATGAGCCTCTGATGGACTTCAGATTTTTCTTCAAAAATTAAGACTCCAGCAATGTTACAGATAAGTAGCATGATCTCTCTAAGGCAATGACTTTCAGACTCTTAATAATTTATGTGCTTTAACATATATTCTTCTCTTTAGGAAATATATATATCTGACATGCTCTTCATATATGGGATAATAGCGAAGTTTCTTTTTCCTGTCAGGAAGCTCATTGGTCTCTAACTGCTGTCTCATTGTTTTCTGATGTTTTTTTCTTCAATCCAGTCAGTGAGCCATTGCACCCCAAAGTATTTGGAGAACACATAATCCCCAGTAGATAACCCCTTTCCCCTCAAAGAAAACAGAGAACTCCACTCCCTTAGGAGCGCACTAAGAATTATAAGGATTTGTATTGCTCAGAGGAGAATCAGATAGGGTGTGGCTCACACTGTCTGGGAAGAGAGGTGTGAGAGAATCTTGGAATCTAAGCAGCACTGTCTCTCATGATCCCGTCCACAGGGAGAAGTTCTCATGGGTTCCTGCGAGGTGTGGGCAGGAGGCAGCCTGCTCTGTGTTCCTCAGGGTATACTTTTCTTCCTTCTTTCACTTGGCCCAAGTTTATTCTTTAGACACAGTTTCTCCTTTCCCCTTCAACTTCACTTTTCAAATTAATGTTCTCACCATTTTTGCTTGTCTTGTTCAATGGTTTGAGACAAGAAGAACCTGGAAACCAAGAAGTGAGCACCTCAAAAACCTGGTAACAGAAGGCGAGGTGGTTACTGCAGCAAGAAAGCAGCCTGCAGCGCTTGAGTGACAGTTTCTACTCCTAGCATTAATTCCAATGCCAGGCTCCCAAGAGTGAGGGAGGTCACATAATCCACAAACCCCACAGTGGAGGACCTTGCAGCTCTGGAGCCCTTCCCCTTCAGAAAAGTCTGTATTTCTGTATTACTTTTTTGTAATGAAATTAACTTTGCGAGGCAACTTACTTGGACTCCTTTCCTTTATTTTTATATTGGACTGCCTGCTTAGAACTGGAAAAGTCATAAGGTTTATGGTCACACTTCTGACAGGACAGTTATACATGTCAGCGTTATACTGGTAAAAAAAGGAAAATCCAGCCTTGCCGGTATGGGTCTCCTGTGAGTATGGTTTTTCAAGCTCGAAGTAGAGCTGAGAATGGGAAAAATGGGAGGAAGCAAAGCATCTAGGTGCTGGAATACCAGGAACTACAAGCCACAAATTTCCTTTATTCTAAATATCAGAGGTGGTTAACTGAGAAAACTGGCATGTAGACAATTACCTGACTTTGATAAAAATTAGAAGGTCGTGTTTCATTTCAGAAACTGATAAAAATAACATTGAGAAAGATATTTGCATTCATAAGTGTAGTAATATCAAACCCAAAACTGACTGTGTACTTTAGAAGTCATTAAAAAGAAAAAGCAAAACAGGATGAACTGAGAAGTGTATATCTGATAGTTTTTTTATATGTCAATTTGGCTAGGCCACACTCCTCAGTTATTTAAACACACACCTAAGTTTAGTTTTGAAGGATTTTTTACAGAAGTAATTTTAGTCTCTAATCAACTGATTTTTGAGCAAGTGAGACCTGACTTACTCAGAAGACCTCAAAGCAGGACTAAGACTTTCATGCCATACAGAAGGTATTACACCTGTGTACAGTAATACCTATCATCCCATAGATAATGTCTATCTTGCTCTTAATAATTCCCTTCTGATTACTTGTAGGCATACTTTCTGCCCATGCACATGGATTAAAACACATTTATGATCATTCCTTCCTGAATCTTTGCTTTACAAATACTGCACTTGTCACAATCTTATAAACCATTTCCATATGTATGTGTATTACATATACTTATCTTACTGGTTTGGTTTCTCTGATTGAACTGATTTATACAGTATGATAACAATGAGGAAGCCTAAATTCACATTCAATGAAATATGTTGAAACTGGTAAATAATTTAAAGAACAAAACAGTAATTTAAATAAATCCAAGGCACAGTCATTTGATAAACACTTAAAATAATCTACTAGCTAAGCAAATTTAGACCTCAAAAATGGAAATAACAAATAAAGATTCTGAAATGACTTTCTGAAACTCTTGGTTAATAACATTTCTAGTTTGTGTAAAATCCAAGTACTCACTCAAGTATCGTAATAATACCACAGTTAAACCAACTAATGGAAGAACTAGAAGTTATGATCAAAAGAACTACTTTCTCAAAACCTATACTACTGTTTTAAATAGAATTTTATTCAATACATCATATGCTATTAACCTAAAATCATGTTGAAACTAGAAAAAAAGTTCATAGTAAGCCCCAAAAAGTTTCATTAAACCAAATCAACTGAATATTACTTCCTTCTGTTAACATATATTCTTTATACAATTTTGGTTAATATAGTGTACAGTCATAATGAAAGAATAAAGGTTAAAGACAAACTCATATGCATACTAAAGCTGCAAGAATAGCTAATATGAGAATTGCAATATGTCCCAAATAATCATAGGTTCATTTTGATAAAAATGATAGTGCATCTGATAAATTTTAATATTAATTTTCATAATACAATATTTAATAAAGTTAGATCCAAAAATATTTTATTAATTTTCAATAACTATGATTTTCTTCATATTTACACACCAGATACATTTACACATCTATAAGTAGAAACACATTGAATTATAAAATGACAGATGCAATGCTGTTATATTCACAAGAAATAAATAACTAAAAAAGTTTTACTATTGAACATTTCTGCTAATAAGGATAGTTATACATACTGAAAAGGTGGAAAAAACAGAAATTTGAATATAATAGTAAATTCCACTGGACAAATCCATCCAAATTTTTGGAATTATGAAAATATACAGAAAGTTGTGTTACTAAAATTATATGTTAAGTTTTATATCTTTGGTTGCTACCCATATCCTTTGAACTTGACAGAATAGCCCAAACATAGGTTTGTTTTATTGAACAGGAACACTATTTTAAGATAACAAATTTAGTTCAGTCCCAATTAAAATCATATATATGTGCATGTAGTTCACAGTTTTTTAAATTCGTTCTGCAGAGAGGGGCAAGAGCATTGTGTGATGACTTCAAACATTTGGGAGAAATATAGGTTAGAGGCTGGCAGAGGTAGGACAGAGCAGAGCATGAGTCATTTACTTCATTTTCATGCACTTTAGTTACCTCTGTTCTGTGCAATCAACCGTAATCTCTGCTTAAAGATATTCTAAGTTTTAAAGTATGTAGAATATGTGAAAAGAAATAGTAATAAACCTGACATGGTTAAGCAGTAAACATAAGCCTGTTTCCTTTTATGCATCTTAATGGATGTTGTTTAGAAAAGATGATTTAATCATCTGTGATTTAGGTCAATCTATTTTCATATTAAGTCAAAATTCTTAATATATTGCGATGCTGAGTAGTCAGAACCATGTTATGTATCAACACATGCATCCTGATATGGTTAAAAGCCTAATATAACTGTGGAATCGTAGTTCATCTTTCTGGAACTCCAAGTTGCAAACATTAGGGTACTATGCAAATTAAGGAAATTTCCCAAAATTTAACTTGGTAAATCTCTCAATCTGGCAAATCTTGTTTTGTCTTCAGTTAGCTTTCAAAAACTGATGGAGCTAAAACCTAAATTAAGATCACTAATTCTCCCCTTATCTGTTCAGACTCACATGAGATTCCATTGCATCTCACATTTTCATTTCTCTCTTTTAGGGAAAAGGAAATGATCTCTGTCCTCTGGACAAGTTAGAGAATTCTTTCCTGGTTCATGTACTCTCAGCTTAGCCTATGATAAATGTCAGGTTAATATGTCATCAGAAGTTAGAAAATTATTTCAGATATAAATAAAATATTCATTCCATAGAGTAGTACCCATGGAATGGAATATTGGAATGGAAATGGAATATGGGTTTCTGAGAATCAGTATTTGACTATGGGTTAAAATTCTTTTCTTTTTTGTGGTGCTCATAACATTGTTCATCATATGTACATAATGCTGCCTCTTACGGTGCTGTGATTGTACCTTTACCTTGGTAGTCATGCCATTTTCCTCGATACACTAGCTGCGAAGCAATTCTGTGTATACAGTCATGTTTTCCACAAGTATTTGTTTGCTGGTGGAATTTTTGTCAAAATGTACTGGGAATTTTAAGCTTTTATCTGGAAAATTCATTAGTTTAATAAGTATATACACATGTCAGGTGTTACAAAGTTTTTTAGGACACAAATAATAAATATGAATTCCCCTTGGAGAAGAGAAAACTAGAAGTTAAAATTCAGTTAGGACACATTAAATTGAAGAGATTATATCCAAGCAAATTATAAAAGGAAAAAAAATGACCATTTTTTATTACACACGTAAAATAATGTTTAAATAGTGTTCACATATTATGTGAAACATTTAAAATATAAATATATCATGAATACATCTGTGTGAAGTGAGAGAATGAATATAATCTGTTTTAAAAGTATTTTGAAGGGGCATTTCCTAAACACACATATAATAATACTGACTAGCAAAGAAAATCTCTCAAAGAAATTATATGTGTGTTTTCCTAAACACACATATAATAATACTGACTAGCAAAGAAAATCTCTCATCAAAAAATTTGAGCTCTATAAACTGAACTCTAAATTTGACCTGAAGTATCTTGTAGTTTTTACTGCTCAGAGGAAATGCACTAATGAAAACAGAGAGACAATTTTTTCATGAGAAATCAATCATAGAGTTTATTCATGTTTAGTGGAAAACAAGCTTTATTATTTAGTGGTCTGAAAATTGCTATTTATAATACCTTCTTTAGCCTTAAAAATTATCATGTGCTGACAAAAGTAATTCTGGAATTTTCAGAAGATAAATAGCTAAAAAATAATGTAACAATTATCTAAATGATCCGTGGCTCATGGTGAAAGTTTTTATATAGTAATATTTATTTTAATATAATCTATAATAATGAAAATTACAAATATGGCAACCAAAGTCCTTGGAAGCATGTTATTGATCATGCTGTAAGTGTGAAACAATCAGTTTAGTGAAAAGAGCTGAGAACACCTTGAAATATACACCACTCTAAAATTTCCAAAGCATTTGAAAAACACTTAACTTTTTCCAAGTTTCAGACCTGCCTTATTGCCAAAATGAGATGGGGATGTATTGGAAGAAGAATATGAGGTAAGGTATCTAGGAGAAGAAAACTCAGAACCACCTAGATTGGTTTGAAAAATGCTTCTTTATAAATTCAAAGGAACAGAGCAATGTACATGAAAAAATGATGAAAGCCCATCTACCCAAAGACTTCTTTGGAGGACATTATTTTGATTAACTCACCATTGCCAGGTTTAGATCTACAAACTTATTGGCTCAGATACTAGATGTTTATAGCACAAAATGATTTGTCACAAAAATCAGATTTATATTTACCAGTCATAGAGATATCTATGTGCAGCGTTATAATTAAACTTTATAAAGTTACAAATGTTCAATTTATCAATACCTATAGGTCAGATTTCCTCTGCTGCAGAGCACAGGTTTTGACATGACTAATATGTTTTCTTTCTTAGCTAGATTTGTAGTAAGAAGAAAACAATCAAAATACTGGTAAGGTAGTATGGAATGATGAGAAAAGACAAATATCCTGGGAAATGTTCTTTATATGGTGGATTTAGCACTCTCCAACTAGAAGCACAAAAGTATTATGGCCAATGCTCAGTCTCCCCTAGTACTACTTGAGTGGGTTCTTCATACATATTCATCTTTAACTTTTCTGCTTTAATTTAATTGCCAGACAACCTCAATCCAATCTATTTTTTTACTTTACATAACTTATTTTTTCCAGTTAGGTCCCCTAAATAGAAAGAAAAAATGATATGGTTAACCAAGCCCAGGAACTATATTAGCATTTAAAGTATATGTATATATCCATTGTGTAATTCATTTGGCATTAATTCATAGATTAAATTTCAGGAAAAGACTTTTATCCTTTATTTCCAAGATTTTTTCAAAATAAGTTACTTACCAGCCTAATTAAAATGTATCTTGTATATGTTCACATGTAAACCTTCAGACATGTCCCATTTAAAATATTTGCAAACACATAAGGAAGTACAGGATTCTCTTCCTGCAATGTGCTGTATTTTAAGTAAGCAGAATTAGAGTCTCCATACTGAGTTGAATTAAAATCAATACCTTTATCTCTCTATGTTCCATATTTAAAATAAGAATATAGGTGGAAAGATTTTAATGTACCCTCCATTTTGATCTGGATATGTCTTTAAAGATTTAAATTATTATTTTTTTCTTGCCATAAATAAATTACATATAAAGAAAAATGTAAGATGATATTGGGTTCATATTTTGAAAAATAATGGCAATATAGGTCTGATAATATTTCAGAGGTTCTAAATTGGCTTTTTTGCATGTAATAACAATCATATATTAGTTGGAAATCATGGACATGAATTGAAAGAATGAATTGAAATGGATATAATACTTTCATCTATTATTCAGCAAGCTGTTATGACTTACAGTGAGCAACTTCAACCTATCATTTTTGCCAATTTAAAACTTGATTAAATGTCAAGCAAGTGCAATGTTAATGTGCCTTTCAGAAATGTTCTAAATAAGAAGAAATGGCTGTTTTGTAGCTTTTCTAATTTAAGCAGTGCTTTTATGAGACACTAAGTTATTAGAACTGAGATGTCTACAGTACTTCAAAGTGAAAGTATCCAAGTGTCAACTAATCAGCTTACCTCACAATCAAGTTTATCTTTTCTTTTCACCCCGTTTCATTATCCTTTAGTCATACTATCTTTTCAGTTCCCTTACTTACCTTAAGTGCTAGGACATGATATCTTTTTGACCTACCAGACTGGATATCTCCACCTACACCTTTGCAGTCACCTGAAGGATTAGTGTGGCTAACTCATAGGAATGCCAATTTGTTGCTGGCTTTCGGCAGGGAAACTTCTTTTCATCAAAGATGTCTGAGAATTGCAACGTAAAAAAATGGCTATTCCTAAAATGATCAATATAGGACAAAGCCAGACAAACAAAATCTATGTTTTACATGGCTTAGTCTTATAAATTATGTAACTACTTCTAGTACATTTTAGAATCTAGAAGTGATTGTTTTAGACCATCTCACTTTGGAGAGGTGAAAAATAAGAAGAGTGTCACACACAAATTTGCATTGTATTTTGAAGCCACAGCAATATGAACCACAATTTTTCCTTGAATCTAAAATTTGTCACTTGAAGTAACAGCTATTGTATTTCTTATCCAAGTACTACACTAACAATTAATAGCAGCTAATATTTACTTAAATGTAACCTTCTCTTAGATCTGTGACTTTTCTATATTCCCTTTAATTTTTGTTTAGTTTTGTTGTGTCTTCCTTATCAAGTCTTTTCAAGAGAACTTTATCTCTCATTTCATAGTAGGAGTAGAAAATACCATAGAAAATGGGAACTCACATGGAAATTGATTTATAGCAAATGGTATTCTATTAAGTCCCACATAATGGTAATTATAAAATGTAAATATTACATCACTTTAAAAGTTTATTAGGAATGAGATAATAAACTGTATTGGGTATATGCTTTGTGAACTATATTTCATTTTAGCCAATTAATCATGTGTATACTATTTTAAAATTCTAGAAACTGTAATTTTCAAAGATTAATAAAAAACAGTGAGAAGAGATGTTATATAATATATAAATAAAAATAATGTATGCTCTTTCTTTGTTTAAAGAATTTAATAATAAAACGAGTGATTTAAGTTAATGTCAATTGAATTGGTTGAATATGTTCACTTATTCTTAACTCTTACTGTTTAAAAAAATAATTAGATGTGTAATTTTAATGAAACTAGACTGTAAAACTTACTAAGACCTGCCATCTTATGTTCAAGTGATTAAATAGAAGAGAGCTTATCAAGGCCACTAAATACCATATAGTTAAGTGTCAAAACAGCATAATATATTTTTAAAGCCAAATATATATTTACATATATGTATAACCTGAGATTAATAGCCTTATCATCATCCACTGTGCTTAAAATAATCATACTATGGTTTGATATATTTTTGGAGGTACATTCAGTTATAGACAAGAAAAGAATGTTAAAAATTACTAAACCATTTCTATTGTCTTCTTGAAAGTCTCTGTTATATCAATAGCTGGAAACTACACACAATCTGCACTCTTATGTTACATGAAATTGAAATCTTGCAAAGCATTTTTATATTAGTTGTTAATTATATGTTTTATTAGCAAATCTTTTCATGTTTACATTCTTTCTGCTGTTTAGGCTTTTATTTAATAATTTTGAAAAACATTTGTTTTCATTGTGAATTATTAAGTATATTCCCTCAATCTACTTTGTCCCTTCCAATGCAGCAGCATATTTTTTGTGAAAAGCCTACAGCTAAAATTATGTTTGAAACACATTTCTGTCCTTCATTTCCTTGTGATCTGACAAATTGCTATTTTCTCCATTTCAATGTTTTCATATGAAAAAAGTTTTAATACTCAATAAGCAGTACTGTTTTAGTGTTTCCATTAGACAGCATATATGTTTGCAACTTAACAGATATCTAATAGATGTAAATTCTTCCTTCCTTTATGAAATGTCCTTCTTCTGTTGCCATTTTAATAGCTAAAACTAAAAATGTAAAACACTTTGAAAATCTTTTTCGAAGATAAATTATACTTGGGTATCATCTATGATACCCAAGTATAATTTTGCCGAAGTGGTGAAACTACAGAAACACACAATTGTTTTCTTTGGAATCTACTTTAAGAATGTGTTTTGTGCTGAGGATATAGCTTCATGGTAGAACGCTTGTCTAGTATGCTCAAAGCCCTGAGTTTCATCACCAATACTACAAAACAAAGCAAAGCAAAATTCTCTCTTTTTCTTAGCACCTGGTAGATTCCACCACTCACTTGCTATGAATATGAAATAATTATGTAAATTGGATATTTATCAATTATTTGTAAATTGGAATTGATGTAAGTGCCACATCATGTGACTCTTAGGAAGATCAATTAAATTAATTCAAATAAACTTTGTGAAGTAATAAACAGTCAATTTATATTAATCATTAATTATTGGAAATATATTGTATTTAATTTACTGAATGCTCAAAAACTACCTTCCACCCGTAGTTACTTGGATCCAGTCTGACTTTGAGATTTTCAAATACTTCTATCACTACCAACATCCTATATAATTCTTCTAAATTTCAGTACAGATGGTAAACTATAAATTTCAGGAGGTTCCCACAGTCCTTGAAGTCCATTCTTAGATCACTTAAGTTATTTACAAAAAAATCTAACTGGAAAGTTATGTAAAGGAATGCATAATGTTTTAAAAGGAGATGTATAACCGTGCTCCAAATACATAGTTTAACATTTGCTTTTATATTAAATTATTTGTATTTATACATTTTTAATATGCACTTATTTCTACACCTCCCAAGCCTAGTCTCTTATACTTCAATGAACTCAGTTTTTTGCATTTCTATCCAGCTTCGTAGCATATATTTTACTACAAAGACATTCTAATGTATGTGCCCTCATTTTGCTGCTTATAGTTCAGATGAGAATTCACACTATGTCGAACATCAGGACTATTTCTCTAGTTTTTTTTTTAAATCACACATTTTCCTCCTTTCAAAGACATGCAAAACAGGAATCTTTCATAATTATATTAACATAATTGGGTCATATTGTGTGAGTCAGCATTAGCAAGCCATTCCTCAGTGAATTATTATTTTTTATAACCTAAGAGTAGCCGGTCTGTATCTTATATTAATAGATTAAAGTCTCACTTATTAGGTTATTGATTAACGCTGAATCTTTATAAACATCACAATTTAAACAGACAAGCAATGTAAACAGACAAGGAATGTCTGCAATAAGAATTCTAAGAGGAAAAATATTGAAAATATCATCCGGGCAATAGGCCTTTTTATTTTAGAATAGCTGGTTCAATTTATATTAGAACTATGCACACTGTCAGCAATGATGAGTAAGCAAGAACACTAATCAATGGCTAAACAAAGACCTGAAAATTTGTCTTATAAAAATTAAATATATATATATATATATTTAACTATATAAAAATTTTAATATATATATGTATATATATATATATCATTCTTGGAATTTAAATACACTAGTTACATACATATAACATTTTCTTTATTATTATGAAAATAGAAAAATGAATAAGACTAGAAATTTTTGTAAAAGAAAGACGATGAAGTGAAAAAATGAACCAAGTATGTGACTTAAGTTTGAATTTCCTATAATTAAAGATATATGGGTGGCTATCAGGCATAGGAAAAGATGGTCACCATCATTAGGCAGCTGGTAAATGCCAATGAAAAAGCAATACCATATCATCTCACATCTGTTAGAATGTCTATTATCAAGAGAAGAATTGTTGGCCATGGTGTGTAGTAAAAGGGACACTTGAATAGTGTTGCTGGGAATGCAAATCGCTTCAGTCCCTGGAGAATACAGTGTGGAGGTTGCTCAAAAATTTCAAATTAGAAATACCTTTGCTCTATATTCCTTTAAACACTTACAGTCTCACATTTTGATAATTTCCTATCCTAACAGGTATGAGGTGATATCTCCTTCTAATTTAGAATAGCATCCTTCTGATAAATAGTGATGCTGAGCATCTTTTCTTGTAGAAGTAGACTATTTGTATATCTTTGGAAATACGTATATTCATATCTTTTTATCCAGTTTATAATCAGGTTAGTTGGTGAGAATCTGTTCATTTAATTTGCTTTTGAGATATGTGAATTTCTTATATACTTTGGATATTAACCACTTATCAGATAAAAGGTTTGTAATTATTTTATATATCTCTCTCCATATATACATAGAGAGATATGATACAATTCTAATATATAATATATGATAGCTTTGGCACTGCCCCAAACTCAGTAGTTTAGATATAATATAAGAGACAGAAAGAGGCTTCTCTTGTCCTTTCTTGCTTGCTTTTGGTGTCTTCTGTTTGCCATAAACTGTTTCTCTTTTGCATTGCCCCTCTGCTAAGCTCCCCTGCCTTAGAACCAGACAATTATGGACTAAAATTTCTACAAACTGTGAACTGAATAAACCTTTCCCTCCTAAATTTGGGGTGTTGAGTATTTAATCTCAGCAATGAAAGAAAAGCAACTAACACAAAATTTGGTACCAGAGGAGCAGGGTCATTGGTGTGATTATATTTGACCATGTGATTCAGATTTGGGAATGGCTTGTGGGAAGAGTTTGGAAAGGTTGGCAGCTGCTAGCTGAAAATGTAGAGCTGGAACATTTTAGTATGTATTTGATGAAAGATGGTGATAGAAATCCAGCCAGTAAAGACCAGGCTAAGGAGGTTTCACCTAGGAAGAATGATTGTATTGGCTATTGGGCTCCAGACAATGTGCATTATACCTTGACAGAGAGTTTGTGTGCATTTTTCTCATGTACAGAGACATTGCATGACACTGAATTTAATGGCAGTATACCGATTAATATGGCAAAATAAATTTAAAAACAATCTAGTCCTGACAGTGGTATGACTACTGTTGAGATTTTTGTGGAGAATTGAGAGCAAGAGGCCAGGAAATTGGTTTAAAATGATTTGAGTTTGGCCAGAAAGGAAGCTCCAGTAAAACTGTAGACTGCAAAAATAGAGCAAAGGAGACCTTGATTACTGAGTAGGAACAGGAAAACAGAAAAGATGGCTTGAATGCATCACAAGGAGCAGCAGGACTCTACCCTTTACAGCCTCAGAATTACAAAAATGAAAGAATTTCCTTTGAGAAGGGAGCCTCAGAACACTGTTTCAGAATGGCAGTCACCTAGGGAAGTTGTTCCTCTGAATTTGTTTCATAGGCATGGGACCTTTATAGCCAAAAGGAAAGGAAGCCTGGCCCCTGCTTCAGCTGGCAGCGGACCTTGACACCATCCACATAGTGCTGGTTTTAAGTACATGTAGATTGCAAGAATTATTGACTCAGGGAGGCTTCTGTACAGAGTTCAGAAGGCCTTGGAGGCTAGGCCATGTGCTACTTAGAGGACGATGTGTGAAGCTGTGAGTCTGAAGTTGAGGGTACATTGGAGAGCCCACAAATTTGAGGAAGCCAGGAATGTGGATAAGCTGAGGAAAATTGCAAGGAGGAAGCAGAGGCAGCCCAAGAGAGTATCCATAGGAGCTAAAACCACCAGAAGTGACATTTAGGGCAGAGCCACGCAAGCCTTTTGGAATGTACAACTTGCCACAGATAACTGGGGAGGCTAGAAGTGGAACTGTGGGACATAATTTGAACTTGCTTTGGATCCATTCTTTTGTATTCCTCTGTGGTGGATTGACACCTGGTGGTCAACTTGTAACACTCAGCTGAACTGAGTCAATATAGTGCTAGGTATGTCATGCTCACCTGGGAATTGTTGCCAACAGCATGAAAAGAGAAATGGAGGGGAAGAGGATGCGCTGTTGGTTCCCCTGGCGGAAGCTAGTCACACTGGCTTTCCTGATATGAACTCAGCTGTTCTCATCATCAAAGGAGCTAGGATTGCTCACTGTCACTGAGGATGGCTGCAGTTCTTTTTATGAGAGCTCTGGTCCTTAGCTTGAGTATCACTTCCTGGCTGCAGTGCAGATCAGTCAGCCTTATGGCACAGATTCTTCATCCTGCTGTCACAGACTATCTAGCTTGCATCACTGACCTTTGGGTCTTCCCAGTGAAGATCCTTAAAACAGACTTGCATGAGACAGTGTCATGTGCCCTAGGTCTTCAGCTAGATTTGTGCAGGACTTTTCCATGAGATCCAGTCCCTCAGCTGGATTTTTTGGGTCTCTAGTGCGTGGACAGATCTCCCACACTCTTTTGCATTTGTCTTTTTGGGTGAATATTATAAAAGAATCCTATAGGTTATGTGTCCTGTATTCAATCTTTCCCCTTGTAAACCCTCACTAAAACACCCTCTATTTGTACCTTTTGGAATGGTAATGTTTACCTTGTGCCATTGCATGTCGGAAGTGTTTAACTTTCTTTTCATTTGTGCAGGGTCTCACAGATAAGCTTTTGTCCTAAACCTTAGAGGAGAATTGCGACTTGGAGTTTTCAGCAATGCAGAAGCTGTTAGCACTTTGGCAACTCTTGGAGAGGGTCTAAGTGCCTTTTGTGTAAATAAGTGTACCTGAGTCTTTGGAGGTACAGGGCTATAATGTTATTGTTTGTGTCTTGATATCCCCCTAAAGTATCATGTGGTCATAGGTGTGACTTTTTTCAGAGGTGGCTGAATCTAATGTGTGTGATGCTGGGGTAAAGGGTGTGTGATTAAAAAAACTCAGTCCACTGATTGGTTTGGCACTGATATAATCCTGGAAGCATAGAGGATACAAGGCATAAAAATTCTAAGCCCCCCACTTTTGCTTTGCTGCTCCTGCCTGCCAAATGTTCTCCTCTGTGAAGTCACCCTGATTTAGAGTTAGCCTATTATAGACTGAAACATCTGTAAACGCTGAGCTAGATAAACCTTTCCCCCTTTAAATTCTAGTGTTGGTAATGTATTAGTCAGGGTTTTACTAGAGAAAATAGATATAACACAAGATAAACAAATGTATAAGAAATTACAAGATTGGTTTATGATGATCAGCCAAAAGAGTCAGATGAGGAAGTGTGCAGAGGATGTCTGCATGGTGGAGATCTAAGAATCCAATCCAAGGTCTGGAGTTCACTCCAGAGTCCCTTGCAATCTGCACCAGCAGGATGATGGGTCTATGCCAGAACGCTAAAGCCTATGCCAGAAAGCTGATGAGTCTATGCTGGAAGGCTGAAGGATCCAAGGGAGAAGCCTAAGAGTCTGCACGGGAAGCCAGGAGATGACATTCAAGCTGAAGGCAGATTGGAGCTCCTCCAAAGAATGGAACCTCATCTATCTTTTCTCCTTCCCTTTTATACCATGCAGGCAATGAATCACTTTAGGGTGGGCCTTCTACACCATAGGGTGTAGAATTGCTAAGCCAATTTAGTTAAAATTCTAAATATCTCAAATTAACACTAAATCAACAAATAGAGTCATTTTTTTCTCAGTAATAAGAAAATTAATTAAGATAGTATATATTACCTTTTCATTTTGTTGGTTTTTTTTTTTTTTGGTATGTCAAAGCTTTCTTAGTCTGACGTAATCCCACTTATTTATTTTTGTTTTTGTTTCTTAAGTTTTTAGTGTTCTATTCCAAAACTCATCACCAAGACCAAAGTCATCAAGATTTTTACAATATGTTGTTCTAGGACTTTTATTTTATCTGACCTTATATTTAACTCTTCAATACATTTTGATTTGGTTTTTTGTGTGATGTAAGAATTAATTTTCATTCATGAATGTGAATATCCAGTTTTCACAGGAACTTTACTGAGATTATCTTTTCTCTATTTTGCTTTGTCAACATGCTTGTTAAAAATTAGATAATTAACTGTGCATGAATGATTTTATTTCTTGACTATTCTATTCCATAAACCTATATGTCTGTTTTTATGTGGTATCATACTGTTTTGATTACTATAGCTTTCTAACAGAACATGAAATCAGAACATGTAATAGCATTGACTTATTTTTCTTTCTTTCTTTTGGTTATTTGGACCTTTTTTTTCTATACAAATTTTCAATTTTTTTCTCTCTTTCTGTGAAAAATATTAGATTGATAAGGATTGTGTTGAATATATATGTTGCTTTGGGTCCTATGGAAAACTTACAATATAAATTCTTCTAATTCTTAAAATTTGTCATAGCTGTTATGGAAAATAATATGGAAGTTCCTTAAAAAATTAAAAGCACAACTACCATATGATACCACACTATAACTTTTTGGTATATGCCCAAAGGAAATAATATCAGTACCTCAAAGAGATATGTAGCTTTCTATATTTATGGCAGCCCTATTTACAATAGCCAAGATGTGGTATCAATCTAAATCTTTGTTCATCAATTTATGAATGAAGAAAATGTAGTTAGTGTACATCCTTGTGCATGTGTATGTGTGTATTATTTTGAATTTCTGCTCAGCCTTTAAATAGACAGAAATGCTGTAATTTGTGACACAAAGATGAATTCAGAAGGTTGTTATTTTAAGTGAAATAAACCACATAAACAAAGAAAACCACTGCATTATTTCTCTTATATGTGGAGTTTAACAAGTGAAATGCATAGAAACAGAGTAGAGTGGTGGCAACCAGTGGTAGAGAGGTGGGAAAACTGGATAGATGTTGGTCAAAGAGTATCAAATTTAAGTTTCAAGTAAGATTTTTGGGTATAAAATATCTTATAGGTTATTAATAATTATAATTTAAAATACTGTAGTACATACTGGTTATTTGCTGGGAGAGTATGCCATGTGTATGTGCATGTGTGCATTTGTTTATGTGTGATGCTTGGATCAAATCCATGGACACACTGACGTTGAGGAAGAGCAATGACACTGAGTTACATTCCTAAACTGCAAAGTAGATTGTAAATATTTTCATGACATGTACACATGTATGGAAAGGTAACTTGTGTGAAGGTGGATGTGTTAATTTCTTTGATTATAGTAATACCTTTATTATGTATACAATAATTATATACTATACATAAAAATGAATACAATATATACAATGTAATAACAAAAATATAAATAGCATATGATTTATCTGTCTAACTTCTGGGTAAAGAGCCATAGGAAATAAAATCTGTATGTCAAAGAGTTATATGGACTCCCATGTTTATCACAGCAGTTTTCTTAAGAGGCAAGATATAAGAACAGCTTTATTATATTCATCAATTGATTTATAGGTAAAAATGTGTTATATAAGTAAATGGAATATTATTAATTGATTTAAAAGAAGAGAATACTGACACTTGTGACATGAATAAACCTGGAGTACATTATGCAAAATGAAACAAAATAGACATATAAAGAAAAATGATGCACTTGCACTTATGTATGGAATTTCAAAAAGTTGAGTGCACCATAAAAGAGAACTATAGGCCAACCTCAATAATGAGCATTGATGCAAAGATTCTCAACAAAACACTGGCAAATGGAATGCAGCAAATCATCAAGAAGATTATACATCATGACCAAGTGGGGTTCATTGAGGAATGCAGGGATGGTTTAACATATGCAAATCAATAAATGTAAAACACCACATCAACAGAGCCAAAAACAAAAACTACATGGTTATCTCAATAGATGCAGTAAAAGCTTTCGACAAAGTCCAACACATGTTCATTATAAAAACCCTTCAGAAACTCGGAATACACGGTGTCTACCTCAACCTTATAAAGGCCATCTATGACAAACCAACAGCCAACATTATACTAAATGGAGAAAAACTGAAAGCTTTCACTTTAAAATCAGGAACAAGACAAGGATGTCCACTATCACCACTCCTTTTCAATATAGTTCTGGAAACACTAGCCAAGGCAATCAGACAAGAGAGAGAAATAAAAAGAGTAAAGATAGGAAAGGAAGAAGTTAAATTATCACTATTTGAAGATGACATGATACTCTATAGAGAAGACCCAAAAAAACTCCATTAAAAGACTGCCAGAGGTAATAAACAAGTTCAGCAGTGTAACTGGACACAAAGTCAATGCTCAAAAATCAATAGCATTCCTGTACACAAACAAAAACTCACTGAGAGAGAAATTATGGAAATATCACCCTTTACAATAACATGTAAAAAAATGAAATACTTAGGAATCAACCTAACTAAAAATGTAAAAGACCTATGTGCTGAAAATTATACTATGCTGAAAAAGGAGATTGAAGAGGATATTAGAAAATGGAAGGACATTTCTTGCTCTTGGTTAGGAAGAACCAACATTGTGAAAATGGCCATACTCCCAAAACTTTATACAGATTTAGCGCAATCCCAATTAAAATAACATTGACATAACTCACAGATCTAGAGAAAACACTCCCAAAATTCATTTGGAAACAAAAGAAACCTAGAATAGCAAAGGCAATTCTGGGCAACAAAGGCAAGGCAGGAGGCATCTCAATTCCTGACTTGAAATAGTATTATAAAGCCACAGTGATAAAATTAGCTTGGTACTGGCAAAGAAATAGACCTGAGGATCAATGGAACAGATTAGAAGATGCAAGCACAACTACAAAAACACTCAGCCACCTGATATTTGACAAAGGGGCTAAATATGTCCACTGGAAGAAGGATAGTCTCTTTAATAAATTATATTGGAAAAATTGGCTCTCTACATGCCGAGGACTGAAATTAGATACATGCATATCACCATGCACAAAACTAAAGTCTAAATGGATTAAAGAACTCAATATTAAAACAGAAACACTAAATCTACTGGAAGACAAGGTGGATAGAAGTCTTGGAGACATAGGGGTAGGCAGAGAATTCATGAACAAAACGCAAACAGCACGGGAAACGTTTCAAAGAATCAACAAATGGGATCTCACATTATTGAAAAGTTTCTGCACTTCAAAGGAAATCACCAACAGAGTGAAAAGAAAACCCACAGAGTGGGAAAGAATTTTAGCCAGCAACCCCTCAGACAAAGGACTTGTGTCCAGAATATATAAAGAATTGAAAAACATCAAGCCCCCCAAATTCAAAGACCCTCTCCAAAAATGGGCATCTGAAATGAACACACATTTCTTAGAGAAAGATATACAAATGGCAAATAAATACATGAAGAAATGTTCACCATCACTGATCATTCGAGAAATGCAAATTAAAACAACATTGAGATTCCACCTTATTCCGCAAGGAACAGCTGCCTTCAAGAAATCAACTGATATCAAATGTTGGCGAGGCTGCGGAGAAAGAGGAACACTGCTCCACTGTTGGTGGGAATGTAGACTGGTGCAACCACTATGGAAATCCATATGGAGAATTTTCAGAAGACTAGGATTGGAAGCCCCATTCAATCCAGCTCTTCCCCTCCTGAGTATTTTCCCCTAAGAACTTAAAAGTTCATATCACAGTTATATATGTGCACCCATGTTTATAGCGGCACAATTTGTGATAGCTATATCCCGGAAACAATGAAAATGCCCATCAGCTGCAGAGTAGATGAAAAAGATGAGGTATTTTTACACAATGGAATATTACTCAGCTCTAAAAAGGATGATCTTGAGGCCTTCATAGGCAAATGGAGACAACTTGAGACTATCCTCATTAGTGAAATATATAAGAATCATATTTATAAATATCATATTGTGTTTCTAATGTAAAAAATAAATAAGAACTACAAGAGTAATTAAACCAAAATGTGTAATTGCTATTGTGAAAAAGAGGAAAGAAAGTGCTCTAAGGGATCTAACTTCATGTATGTTTGAGTGTCTAAAATAGATCACCATATTGCTGAATCTTTGTTGGATCTTTGAGCAGAACTGTTTGTAGTATGACTGTTTGAACGTTTACTCTGTATCCTTTAACACTGTAACTTGAACAACTACATCCAGGATGACAGTATGTAATTTATAAATTACTGATTTCTTAGTGGTGCTTTTTCTCATTTTCCTTTTTCTTTATTTCTTTTAGAATTCTTTATTGTTGCTACTCTTTTTCCTGTTTTGCTTTTTTTTCTTTTTAAATAAAATTTTAAAAATGTATAATTACTATTGTAAAAAAAGTGGAAATAGGAAGCGCTATAAAAGCTATAGCTGCATATATGTTCAGGTGTGTGGGATTGCTGAGCATATTTCTAGGTTCTTGTTGGGTTGTTGAACAGATCTGTTTGCAATCTCACTGCTTGAGTGTCCACTTTGTGTGCTTTAACTTTGTAACTTGAATAACTATTTGTAAAAGAACAATATGTAATTTATCAACTGGTAATTTCTTACTGTTTATCTTCTTTTGTGACATTCTGTAATATGTCTACCTTTTTCCTGTTTATTTTCTCTTTAAATAAAAAAACTACAAAGTAAAAGGTGAGTGCATATAAATGGAGAGTGGGGTAGTGGTATAGAGGTAAGGATGTAAGAGAAATATAAAGTTGTTTGTCAAAGATTACAAATTTTCAGTCATAAAATGAAAAAAATTCTGGGATTTTATGTATACCTCAAAGTCTATAATTTATAATGCTGCATTGTGCACTTTGCTAAGAGTAGATCCTAAGTATTCTTATCATACAAACCATAATTATGTGAGGTGATGGGTATGTGAATTAGGCTTATTATGGTGATTATTTATTTATTAGTACATGTTTGCCATACATAATAATTATGTTCATCACAGAGAATTTTTACCTGTACATAATATATCTTGATTCTTTTTTATTCTCACTCCCTTTCCCTTCTTTCAACCTTTGCTATTTACAAATCAAGCATTGTGTCCATTTTCTCTTTCCATTGTCTCTCTTTTTAAACCCTTTTTCCCTTCTTTTCCTTCATCACCCCCTCCCTTGTTCCCTTTATAATTTAAAATTAATCATCTTGTATATCCTAGTCATATGTATATATATTTTATTTGTCAATTATACTTCTATAATTCTGGATAGAAATTATTGAATTCAAAGAAAGGAATGGGTCAATCTGAGGGTATGAGATTACAAATCAAGTCTCGAGATTCCACAGCAGAAGTATTTTTTTAAATCATTTGAGTGTATTCAAGAAGTAACAATATGACTGAATTTGTATTTCATGTCAAATGCCAAATCTGATCTCTTCATAGTGGTAAAAGCCTTATTTTATTTAGTTAAAGAAAGCACCAATAAATGGAATCTGTTGAATATTGTATTAAAAGTAGATACATTGGTGCACAAGAATGAATTTGCTTTCCTTATAAATATATACATATTACATTTTTTAAAATTTCCCTATCTATTTAGAATCAAAATAAGAATAAAAACAGTATTTTTAAACTATTTTATACCTCTAATCTTAATTTCCTAAAAAGAATTACTTCATGGTTCCAACATTCAAAGTTGCATATTGTATCTTTTTCTTTTTGCATTAAATTGTACTCATTTAAATATATTTATGAATTGACAATTTTGGATACCCTCTGTATATTATCTCTCTCTCTTTTGGTAATTACCATAATTTTTATAACTGTCAAATTAATTTTCTTATAATACCTTTAATATTGTGAGGAAGAATTTGTAAGAGATAACACATAACCGATAATCAATTTTGGTATTCTGCATTAAGGCAAAAGGTAGACAATTAGTAAACACAGGATTTCTGTACCTTCCTCCATCAGTTGTTTATATTTTTATTGGAATGAAAACGTTTGAATTGAATGAAATATAAGTATATATCAATCTGTCATTCACACATAGAGAGCTTTGTAATATTTTTGTTGTTATAAATAAAAATGCTGTGTAGACACTGTAATTTTCAGTTTAAAAACAGAGGTAATTGCTGTTACATCCCAAGATGGCTGCCTGCCTGTGACAGGAAGGAAGATAGTGAGTGTTAGTGGCACTCTGTAGGTCAACGAAATTCCATGCTACAGTACATGTAGGTGTCTCTGTTACTACAATCTGTGTTGCTCTCAATTGTCATGGCTGGCTACCAAGTTGTGGAATCATTAGTGCTATTTTTGCATCCTAAGGAAAACTTATTCAGCAAGCTATAGAACATAGCTACTGTCCTGTGACTTATTTTTCTAAATAAACATATAATTTATAAAGTAAATCAGTCTTTTGTATCTACTATTTATTTTTGAGTCAAAGATAATCTTTTGGTTGGAGTGTATTCGAAAAGAGAATATTGGGGAGAAATAATAGCAGCTGCGTCTGGCTTGTGTAATATTTATGGTTCTGCTTCTCTAGGAAAGGAGTGCACTTGTATTTTCATGAGTTTTGAAGTAGAGAGTTTTTAGTACTGAATTTTAATAAAAAATCATGGCTAAATGAAATAGATAAAGGACCTTCAATTATTCTACTTGGTCTTCATCAATTACCTGTAGAACAATTTTTCTTAGTATGTATGAAGTGTTAAACAGTTAAAACTGTTAGACATCTCTAGAAAACGTAAAAGCCATTAAATTGTAGCAGTGGCTTCAATTCAAGTGCAAAGAGATGTCTGATACACTTAGAAATGGAGTGTGCTTCGAAAAACGTTGAAAAATGCTTTATTCCAATTCTTAACTAGATTAAACTTGAACAAAAAAACCCCAAAGATTTGTCAAGTTAAAAGTGAATATGTAATAAAACACAGCATATCAATTGATCAATCTCTGGATGAAAAAGTAATTTGACTATGAATCCCTCCTTCAGTGGCAACCTTAGGAACATAAGTATAGTTTTTTGTTTGTTTTTGGTTTGGTGGTCAAATTTTAAAAGGTGATAAGCCATCCTTACAAACTCTGTAAATCTCTGTGACATTTTCATGACACTGTACTATAGTCATTGAATCTGACCTATTACTCAAATAAGGATTCTCAAATAAATTTAATGTTCTTTCTTTCATTCATGTTCTTTTCATTCATTCTGGATTATGGTTTTGGTCAGAGCAAATATGCTAAAATAGATCATCATGTTCACATGCACGAAAGAAGTTGAGGAAAAGAAATAGCATGTGACTTTTATCCAGTAAATGTAAGCAGGAAACAGCCTCAAGAAATTATAACTCGATAGAATTCTACTGGTTAAATAAAAAATTCTATGGAAAACTAAACAAGTACTTCTAGTCCTTCATCTAGATGATATCAATATATCCTTTACACATTTATTGAATGCCAAATATGTGCCAATTATAAATAGATTGCTCTCTTTTACTACATATACTTTGATTAAATTTTCCAAGAGTGATAATTCAGTTGTATAATGTTGCTAGCCTTCTTACAAGCAGAATCACACATTGGGAAGGAGCTAATCAGAATAGAGGTATTAGAATATAGTAAAAGATGATGGCAATTATTTATGGAATATAATTGTAGATTTGTCAGTACTGCTTATATACTATGACTTTCCATTTTCTCAGCAATCTTAGCATTATTTATTGTCTTCTTGTATAGTTAAAACTTTTACTATATTCTTCTTATTAGCTAATAAAATGGTTTCATTTTGCTTAAAATTGTTTCTTTATCAGCCACTTGTGTTTCAATAACCGTCCCATCGCAACAATTGCACTGATATTATCCTGACTAAAGGCATGAAAATTCTCATTTGGATCAATTCAGTGACAATTTTTCAGTACTCATCTTAAATTTCCTCTCATTAATATGACAGAAAATGTTTTAAAATTAGGTAAAATGGCCAGTTTTGACTTATAAGTGAGGTGACTTAGGAAACATAACATGTGTTTTGTAAATTAAAGAGCCAGATGTAATACATTTTTTGGTTTGATTATTTAAAGGATATCAATCCCTTAAATAAGACTAAAACATAAATAGAGATTAAGAATTTTTTAAAAAGAATAATTTTCTTGTTTAGGTCTGTTAAGTGAATTGAAAACATGAACCCTTTTATCAGAAGATTTAGCAGAACACAGATACACATTTGGGAATAGAGCGTAATGAGTATGAGAAAGAGAGATAGGTGTGCCCAAAGGGTGCAATGAAATGAAACAGGGGTAATTTTCATGAGTCACTCAATGGAAAGCAATGCTTAAATGACATGAGGATAGTTGTTCATATTTATACTTCTATTAGGTGTAGTTGCTGGAGAATCCTATCCTACCATTATATCTTAGCTCTCACGAGAACAGCGCCTTGAGTTTGGAAAGAAGGTCCATGAATAAGTGAAAAGAAGTAATATGAATATTCCCTTTAAGGATATTTAAAAGCAAACTACAGGAAACAGAAAGGAAGAATTAAATTTAGGGTAAATCAGGTTGGATGTAAGTTGTTTTGTTAAGGTTTTAAATTTGAATAACGTGAGTGCACACTAACAAATTAGTCAAAATAGAATCTTCTGTTTTTAATGTTCTGTTTTTAACTCTCATTCCCTGAAGTTCATCTATTTTAAATATTCTTTATATCCTGGTAGTAACCATCATATTTGCAGAATATGTGCCTTCTATTCTTGAATTATCTCTGAAACTAAAGGAGGAAATTTTTAACTCAAGTATTAAAATTACTTTTCTCTAGTTTTTGATGTCCACCTTATATGTTCTACATATTTTGGTATTTTAGTCTACCAAAATTGACAGTTTCTCTTGATTCCCAAGTTGGTAATGCTATGAAGGCGCTGTTCTTTCAGAAATGTCTTGGTTTCAATTTCCCAATTTTATCAGCTATACTTTTTTTTCTACATTTGCAAGGGCATATATAATGCATATATATATATATATATATCACCATAAAAATCTCTAAAAATAAAATAAATAAAATAAAATAAAATAAAAGATCTCATTTTTTTCTTCTAGGATGAATTTTCATGATTTGAAAAATCTTTCTATTATCAAGAGCAAATGCATTTGTTTTCTTATATTTTATCAATTGCTCAAACTAATAGAATATATTTTCTGTTTGTTGATTGAATTGGGTTAATTATTTTATAGAAAATTTCCTTTTGAGTTCATTGGTCTTGATTTTGCACCTTTTGCTTTTCCAATTTTTATTAATGTTAAGCACATATAAATGATATTTAAAAATTGAATACAAAATATAAATGAAACTTTCTTTTTGGTACTGGGAATCAAACTCAGGACATTGTGCTTATCAGGCAGGCACTGTGTCACTGAGCTATATCCTCAGCCCAGCTTTATATTTAAAGATAATTATCAATCAATATTTACTAATAATAATATTAAAATAAAGTTATACATACACATTTTATAAATATTTAATGTATATAATGTGGTTAACAGATATTGTTAAGTATGTATTAAGTGGTTTAGTTTATATTAAATGCAGTTTTTATGTTTTTAGGATTAGTGACAATGTGACAATCCATGCATCATAAACCACCTGAAAATAAAACACTACAGTTTACAATTCTTCTGTGGGCATTTGCCATCATCATGTCCTCCCCTCCAATCTCAGAAGTAGTCACTCACATGAATTTGATATTTATTGTAGTTGGCTTTCTCAAGGAACATTTTGTTTAATTTTACATAAAAATTAATAGTGTTCTATGAATCCATAAATTTATTTTTCTGTCTGTCTTTTTGGGAAAATCATTTTATGGCATGATAAGAACTACATTCATATAATTTTTTCTTTTGACAAAAATTAATCAAAAGACTAAAGTTGAAATACAATTGTTTTTATAGCATATGGAATGTAAACATTTACTATAAAACTAAATTTTTTAAGGTGCAGAAATAAATTTTCAAAAAGTTTTTCAAGAAATACGTTTTTATCATAAAAGTCAACACTACATATCCAATTTAACAGCCAAATACAATAATTATATTTAAGTATTATATCAAAATTATTTCTAATCCTGAATTATTTTTCTTCACAATTTAACTAGCATCAAACACTATACATGGACAAAATTGTTGACAGTTATAGGGTTTAGTGTCAATCATCCTGAAAAATTAAAGATTGGTGGCAGAATTTATGTGTTTCATGTAGAATTGTGATTTTAGATGGTGGGGGAGATTTTGCTCCTCAGGGTATATTTGGCAGTTTTTAGAGGTAATATCTTCGGTTTTTACAACTTGGAAATGATGCTACTGGTATCTAATGAGTGGATACCCAGTATCCTGCTAAATATCCTATAGTGCACAACAAGTCCCTCCTGACAGGTAGAATTTTGGCCTAAAATATTCATAGAGCCGAGGTTGAAAATGTCTGATCTTCACTGCCTTTTAAATGCCTTGTGTATAGCTGTAAGCCACTGATTTTTAATTTTTTAGCATTAGGAAATGAACCTAGGGGCTCTCTATTACTGAGATATGCTCTGCAGAATTTTTCATTTTAAATTTTGAGATGAAGTCTTACTAACTGGTCTAGACTGTCTTTAATTTGTGATAATCCTTATCTTCAGTAGATTCGCTGCCTGTTTCATGTATTGAGTCTCTATTTTACTCTATCCTGTATTTTGATTTGTATTTACTGTATCCCAGTATTTTGATTGCTACCTTACTTTAACTTAATGGAAGACATTTTTCAAAGGAATATAATTTTTGTAAAGAGTCTTCCAAATTAGCACCTGAGACATTGTTTCTATCAATTTCGTATAGCTAATACCTGCTCATCCTTTATATATCAGTTTATGTACATACTTAGTCTGCACTAAATAAGTTTACCCTTGTTACATAGTTTTATAGTGGTTGGTATTTTTCCTACAATATCACTGCATTATATAATCCATTTCATTGTCTTTTTAATAATTTTCTTCTCCATTAAATCATAAATGCCACAATGACAAGGACAATTTCAACTTTATTTTCTGTACCATCTACCCCATATGTCAATGCCAAGTATTTGGTAAATATAGTTCCACTGAATTAATTATTTTTTGGCATAGCAGTGGTTCTAGAAACTGTCCCAATAAAAAGTTACAAGTTGTAAATACTTAGAGTTCTACTAGTGCTTTGAAAATATTTTAATGACCTCATAAAACTGTTTTAACGATCTCATAAAACTATAAATATATTTTGCATGGTGTACTTTAGATGTAGGGCATTATTAACATAGTTTATGAATATTTTAGATAAATACAATTCCAAAAGTTGACATTTGGTCTATAAAGGGCATTCATATACAAATATAAAAGTTATGAATTTGTGTGGCAAAATATTATTTGATATTGGTCAGATTCTCTTGAAGCAGATACTGAGACAGACATTGGAGAGCAAAGCGCTTGCTAGTAATCTATATTATTGAAGGAAGGAGAAGGCGGGACTGGACAGAGATAACTGAACTGTGATGCAGCCTCTTTGAAAGCACAGGCCAGTGATTGTGAAACTTTTTGCTATGAACGCCCAACTGCAACCCCAAACCCACCTATTTAACGCAAAGGGCTAATGGTGCAATTAAACATGAATACCGATGTTTTTGACTAGGAAAAAAAACTCATGTTAACAGCTTTTGTCTTAAAGAAAACCTAATAACACACATGACATCAGTCCACTGCCACTGCCCTAGGCTAATCCATCAGCAGACTCTGCAATGAGTAAGGCTCATTGGTGTCCCACTGCGGCTGCAGTGGCAGACTTTACACCTGTGACTGATTTAGTCACTGGGCACCAGCTGCTCTAAATAGGGAATTACCATTGGATGCAGTCACTGAAAGAGCTAACACCTGGAGATGTTCACCAACCACACTCTCCACAGCTGGGGAGCAAGCACTTACTATTAAATTCAACACTCTGAGTAGCTGCGTGTCATAACTCATTCTGTCAACATAACATCGGTATTCAGGGCAAAACAGTAGTAAGCAGTAGAGTTAAATTCAAGCACAGTCATTTCAGTTTCAGAGTTCACATTTACAATCACTCTGCCAGTTTGTCTCCTACTATATCCATTAGAGAACTGCATATACCACATGCATAAAATTGATGATCTGTCTCGGTAGTAATTATATAAAAAGAGAGAGAAGAAGGAAAAAAGGGAAAGGAAGGAAAATGAAAGGAATGGAAAGGGAGAGGAGGGAAGGAAAGGGAAATGTAAGGGTAGGGAGGGAAGAGAAGAGAAAAGAGAAAAACATTCACGCAATTCAAGTGTATGGTACACAGTAAACCGTAAAAATACATTAGTCTTGGAAAGGAATTCATGATACCTCTGTCGAGGAGTACAAAAGAATAATTTTTGAGTGCCCATGAAGGAAAATTTTATCTAAGTCAAGTGCTCTCTGCTCCAAACCAATCCATTCTAACTAGATTAATTCCCTGGGTTTTGTTCCAATTTGTTAAAGTAGACATTCCTCAAGATTGATTGTCTATCTTCCAGAATGTCTTGTTGTTCCAAGGGAGTATCTCATATTTTCAAACAAAAAAAGTTTCATGTTGTGTCATATGATACTCATAATGTATTTCTGATTCCTCTTTCTTCCTCTACTATGTATTGGTGTATCTATGAGGTATAATCATATTTACCAGGTTGCTTAATCCCCAAAAGTGCACTGCTACTGTTATTTCTGAGTTTAGATAAAGAGTGAATAATAATACCATAGAGTACAGACATTTAACCTATCACCTGATAGAGTGAGCTATTTCTGGTCCTCATTTGAGTTTGGGAAGTTTATATTTGGAATTTTATGAAAAGTTATTGGAATTCCAATAAGTTAATTCCGATCTGTCATTTCCAGTGCAACCCATGGTAAGAATAAAAACACTAAGATATATTTATAGTTATGGGGAGTCAAGGGGTCCTAAGTCTGGCCAGGGTGAAGTTTCATCATAACAAAGGCCTTGACTCAGGGCCAAGCCCAGGTTTTACTCATTCATGAAGAAGGGAGTGGCTCAAGAATCAGTGACTGTGAGAATGGTCGGAAGTCCGTGAATGCTGTGAGCTGGGCTAGGTAGCAGGCCTAAAATTCACCTCCACAATATGTAGAAAGAAAGGGATACGCAGAAAGAGTAATCTGCATACCACAGTTTGAGATACTGTTTTGGGGTCTGTGATTCAGTTCTGATGTGTAAACTTTTGTGTCCTGGGAAATCAGATCCTCTTATCTCAAGACTACAACTCAGTAGACAATGTGGAGTGGTGACTCTTCATCCTGCCTGGCTCAGCTAAGATTTTTGGGAATCAAGAGTAGTGGAATCAGGGACTGTCACCTAGCTTCATAGATTACGTATCAGCACCTCAGCCAGCTCTATTTACAATGCTTAAAGCCAATGAAAGGGATAAAGAAATGATGGAGCCAGCTCCCTACCTATCAGTACATGGATGTAGGGCCAGGTTTAGCCAAAGTGGAGATAATTGATGTTTATTCAAGAAGAGTCATCCAGGTGGTCCTCCACAGATCCTGCTTCTTTTTGTGAAGAAGCTGGAGCAGGGTCAGCTATGGCTGCATGATTTCTAGTTGTCTCTCGGTTGTGATTTCTCTATGACACACTTTAATGAAAAAAACTATATATAAGACAATGAGGACTTTAATTTTAATATAAAATGTAAATCGAGCCTTGAGATATGCAAATGGATTCAATTGTTCTACAGTATCAATAAACTTATCCCCATCCTTAATTTGAGTATCACATATAGCTGTCTATTGTGACATAGACACCATTTTACTCTGAAAAGCATCTATATTCATATATATATATATATTGGTACTGGGGATTGAACTCATGACCTTGCACTTGCCAGGCGGACACTTACACTGCTGAGCTAAATCTCTGGCCCTCATATTAATATTGTGAAGGACTGCTCCTTGTATATGTTTTTCCATCATTCCCTAAGGATATAGGCTTTTGTTATATGGTAATGGAGTGATACACAAGCCAGTCATATTATATTGACACTTTAAATCTTGTTGGAATTGCAACCTTTCAATTTGATCTCCCATCCAAAGGATGGAGGTTTCTAGAATGTTCACTTGAGTTTGCAACCTTGTGTCAATTTCTACTGATTTTTTCAGCTCTCTTCTGCATTTCGTGTCCAATTGTCTACAAAGTGAGCAGTTTGTAGTGAATGAGCTAATGCTGCAGAGCCAATAGCTGTGTTGGGTATCAGAAGCACTAGGGAGGTTATCCCTGCTACAATCAATCCAATCTTCCTCTTAATCTCCTTGCTAAATCTCTTAATTAACATTTCTACTAAGAGGGTAGTAGCTAAATGATACCAAGTCTACATCAGATCGACTGGAAGCCAAACTCTAGACATTCTGCCCAAGATCACTACTGTGCAGTCATTAGAATGTTGTTCAGACATGATACAATGGGTTAGATAACAATTAGTACCTGTGCACATATTTTGTTGCTACTTTACCTTCCCTATTAACAGTATATGAGGATCATAAACACATTCGTTTACCTTTATAAACCTATGACCTCGTAATACTACTTTGACTTTTCTTCTATCACCCAGCTGGAGATACCCAGATGTTAGCCACTCAGCATGAAAAAGTAGGACTAATTTCCATAAAGTGTGTTGTATGGTTCCAATTTTGTTATTAATAATGTGTCTGGTGATGGTAGTATTGAGGCCTTTACTTGACCATGTAACATTGGACAAGGCCTCTGAGGTCATGATACAGTTGGGAGAGCCTGAAAAGGAAATCCTGTGCCAATCTTAATCTTTTCTCATAAGGAATTCTCCAGGGAACCAATCTTCAAAGGAATAATTAAATGTGCATATATCCCATTTATGGTAAGGGTCCCCACAACACTTCCCAAGGCCCAAATCACCTTCCTCAAAATGAGGAGTATGAGCTTCTGGAATACAGATAGGAATGATAAGTTTAAAATCTCTTATGGTGTTACCATCTGAGGGAATAGAATTTAAGATTAATAAGACAAATTTTCCTTTAGACAGTTGTACTTTCCAAGTCTGATACAAAGCTAGCACACAAGGGGTATATCTTGCTCTAGATGAGCTACTCATAATGGTGGTGGGTGTGCAAAATGAGGGGTAATGTTAAACTTATCATGTTTTTGTAAATACATTAAGATCTGCGGGCTTGGTAGAATAGTATAGGTAGGGTTATTGCTCTCTATAAAATGGAAAATCTCTTGGGGCCAGTCTATCCATGTAAGGGATGTAAGCAAGGATGGATTAGGTATGTTGGTGCAATACCATTCTCCCTGGACCACAGGAACACATACAGTAGCTACTAGGAGAGCAAGCATTGCAAGGAAAAGATTTTCATGTGATTGAACAAAACTCTGGCTTTCAACTAGGTGGTGAGCCCTGTGAACGGTCTGCTACAGGCCTTCCCAGGACAGTGGACAATTTAATGTCAGGTTCATTGCTTGAGGTCTCGGGGGAGGGCTTCATGTGTTGCACAGGTGGTTTGGATTCTGGCCATGGAACAGCTCTGATGGTCATAATGTCTCCCAATTATCTGTGGAAATACAAATGTGTCCTCAGTCCCAATTTAAAAGTGATGCTGGGCCATTCCAAACATCTGTTTGGAGGTCATGCCAAGCAGTATTCAGAAAAGTTAAAACATACATAGCAATAATTTGACCCTACATTTATCCTTTCTTTTGTTTAGCTGGTTGATTTTTTAGTTCAAGAATACTGTGTTTGATTATCAACTGGTCTTGGGGATTATAGGTAATCCATGTAGTATATGTTATATTCCAGTTATCAAGAAAAATCTGAACATGTTTACTAATACAAGCAGGAGCAATATCAGATTTTATTGTTCGTGACACCCCTAAATTAGCAAAGGCTGATACACAGAGCTGTATGACATGTTGACTTTATTTACCTGAATGACAGGTAACATAGATTATATGTGAGAAGTCACCTTTAGAGACAGGAAAATATTTGTTTGTTAAAAGAAGCTAAATGGCTAATATTCACTTGTCATAACTGATTAGTTCTAAGACCTTTGGGACTGAAACTCTGTTGAAGAATAGGCCTAGAAATGAGCTGACACATAGGATATGACATCATGATTTGTCTATCTTGTGTCCTAATAAAGTTAAATTCCTTTTGTAGAAATTTAGAATTTTGACCAAAAAATTTATGGGATTGTCTCAATTTATTAATAATTGAAACCATATTTGCAAGAAAATCTCTGTTATAATTACCTAATGATGATAGACCTGGGAGATTAGAATGGGTTCTAATATGATCATAAGAATAGAGTAGATCTACTTAATATAGCCCTTAGCAATTTTAAAAATAGTTGTAATAGAGTAGGTTTGAGATGACCCAGTTGCAGCTGTTCTACCAATGTTGATAAAAACCTTAACTTTCCCTGTGGAGAAGTACCAATGGCTTCATTATAATTACAAATTCAGATATATTTTGCTTAATTAAAGGTGCAACTGAAAGAATACAGCCTTACAAGTTATTTCCCAAGGTTTGGATTTCTTGATATTTGTTATGGATTAAAAACTGGTGGTCAACTTAAAGCCAGCTGGATTACATCAGCATGGTGCTGAGTGTAGATGTTCCACCGGAGGAAAGTTGCCAGCATAAATAGAGATGAGGTGGAGAAGAAGAATTGTGTTGATGTGTTGAGGCATTGAGGCGTTGTGGGTTCTCCTACAAGGTACTGTTTGAGCTGTTAGGTTCTCCTGGAGAAGCTCTGGTCCTCACATAGAGCATTGCCTCGTGGCTCTGGAGAGGAAGACATGCTGCTTGGTCTCCAGGATGAACTCATCACGCTGGCTTCCTGGCATGTACTCAACTGTGCTTGTTGGAGGAGCTCCGGGACTCCATGTTGCTGAGGATGGCTGTGGTGCTTTTCGGGACAGCCCTGGTCTTTGCTGTGAGTGTGATTTCTTGGCTCCAGTGTAGAAACCTTAACCTACCAGCACAGCTATTTCACCCTGCTGGCATAGACTTTCTAGTTTCCATCGCTGACCTTTGGCTCTTCCCAGCATGGATCCATAAAAAGAGACTTGTGTGAGTCTTTCTTGTGGGCTCTAGACCTCCAGCTGGACTTGTGAGAGGCATTGCCATGAGGCTCTGGGTTTTCATCTGGACTCATGTGGGACATTGCTGTGGGATTCAGACCCTTGGCTAAATATTCTATGTCTTTAGTGCTGTAGATAGTTTTCCTGAATTTTCTTGTATTAGCTCTGCATGACCATCATAAAAATAATATTATACTCTCCATGCCCTGATTCTAAGTGTTCTCTGCACAATCCCTGACTACAAAAATAATCAATCTTAGCCATCATCCTTCTAGCTGGTGACACACACATCTAATGGAGAGAAGTATCCAAGACAGTGCTCCATTCTTTCATAAGGTTTCTGCCCCCTAGATTGACAGGAATGGGCACAATAAAAAGTGTTACACTGCCTGTCTGTCCATCATGGCTGACATAAAGGGAGTGGCAGTGTACTCTGTGAATCAGACTGCGAGGATCTTAAGCCTATCAAAGCTATAGATCTGGGTCTATTAGCTAAGCAGGGGTCCATGACTGGCTATTTACTACAGTGACATCAGCTTCTATATCCACCAGTCCAGTAAAACATTTCCCATTTAGCTTAATAGTACAAGTAGATCTATGAACTGTAATGCCCTGGGAAAAATGAATTTAAAGGCTCACCTCTATCAGATTCATGTGCAGATTAAGCACTGGAGTAGAAATTTCAGTGGGAATTATAATTGGCTTTTCTCTCCCCAACAAATGAATGAAAGAAGCTTCTGGTATATATAATATTTTACTCTGATTGATCTGCCAGACCAAGGAAAGAAAGAAAGCAAGATTTTGCTGTGCACCCATCCTGGCAAAGGGACCATTGCTTGTCTAGTTTGGAATGGATATAACTGGCCTAACTGGGTCTGAATCAAATTACTTACTGACTGGACTTTTATTTTTATTGGGGCCCTTGGTTTGGGCATGTGGATTGCTTTTCTGCAAAAGTGTGCCATTTTTATGAAATTTAGATTTACAATGTTTCTTCTAATGTAAGCTTTTCATGCAATATGGACACAGATTGGGTGCAGCTTGAGTATTTGAAGGGCCTGACACCTTCAAAGGCACCATGCAGTATCAGCTGTTATGTCCCTATTTGCCACAATTAAAACATTTAATCAGATGGAATTTATTGGGAAGATTTTGGGATATAGTCTGTACCATGAACACAGAAGCATGAGTGATAGATCCAAAATTTTTGCATGCACAAATGTAAACAGATAAATCTTTAGTATGAAGTACCAAGACTGACTTGTGTACACTCTTGTTGGTTGGTATTATCGTAAACTAATTGATGAATGAGCACTGTAGCCATACTGTTGTGAAAAATCTGCCTTGCATTCGTGCTACAAACTTGGTGTAAGTTTTTGTAGGACTCCAAGGTAATTAATTTAGTAGGTGTGCCTTTCTTTGGGATAGAAATTCACATAGAAGCTCTACACTGTGCAAAAAGAAGGGGCAGGTTCTGGTCCTGAATATTTAACTCAGCATATTGGCCTGCACCAAATAACATTTCCTCCAAAATAGCTTTAAGAATTTATCCTTGTGATCTTGATTACTCTGTGCTTGTTTTGAAATGAGTGCCTTTAACTGAAACTCAGAATGTAGGAATTGTGCTGACAATAGTCACATGCAAGTAAGATGGGTCACATCACCTGGCACCATTTGAAAACCTTGAATTATGTTATCCAAATTACCAAGAGTAAAAAAGGAGCCTGGACTCCATTATCTAGTATACTCTGCCTCAATTCTTTCAAAAGCAAAAAGTTAAAAGTTTTGTGCATTTAAGAGTAGGATGTTCTGAGTCTGTTGCTTTAGTGACTGGAAAGCACTCTAGTTGTGCACATATCCTCATATCACCACTGTACTTTGTCTTTCAGTGGTGAAGGAGGAGAGGGGTTGTGACTGAACTGACTCTTTAGTATGGGAAAGAAAAGCGCTGTAGGAAGTACAGCAGTGGAAAAGTTATCTTCCAAATTGCATGTGGAGTACTAAGCTGAATGTGATTAAATTTGAAAAATTCAGCATTTCTTTATGAATATCAGGCAAAAGTGAATTTATTTGATCATCTGCATTTTTTTTAAAAAAAGCTTCCTTTTTTTCCAGCAGCACATTTGGAGGCATTTTACCATGGTGATCTGATTCTTTTGTTATGGTAATGTCAGGGTACTTTTCTTTCTCAGTTAACATATTCATAGTTTCAACTTTTACTGATAGTAAACACACTGGCTTGCTTTTTTTCTTCAAGTTATGTTACAGAGACAATAAAGCTGCCTTCACTAGGTACCAAGTGGTTACAGTTTTTGGATGGATTTTTTTTTTTAATTTTAGGTTTTAGCTTTATAATAGCTTTCACCTATTTTATCCCAAACACTCATATTGAGGGTAATGGCTTTGGGAGAGGAAGGGTAGAATGTAACTCTGTGATAGAGTAATCTAAACACTTACTTAGGTGGCATCATTGAACAGCTTTATAATCAGTAGGCTAAATTTTTTCTCTTGTGCAGATAAAGGATGTGCTTTCCCCATTGTTATCCTTGATGAATGAACTCATACTGGCTACTTGTGTCTGAGCACTATAATTACTAAAATGCTTTGCCTACTTTTAAATTGCTCATACTAGGTCCAGCAGATTGTCAGCACTTGATTCTGAATAGTGGCCATTGTGCCATGTTGAGTGCACATAGAGAGCTCTTCTCAGTCCTCATCTCAGTTCATAAAGTATATATTTTTAATCTCATGGAAAAGTTATTGGAATTCCAATAAGTTAATTCCAATCATCCACTTACAGTGTAACTCACGTTGACAATAAAGACACGATGTTTATACTTATAGTTATAAGGAACCAAGGGCTCCTAAATCTGCCCAGAGTGAAGTTTCATCAGAACAAAGGCCTCGACCCAGGGTCAAAATCCAGGTTTTATTCATTCATGAAGAAGGGAGTGGATCAAGAGTCAATGACTGTGAATGGTGGGAAGTCCATGAGTGCTGTGAGCTGGGCTAGGTGTGAGGTTTATAATTATCTCTGCCGTATGTAGGGAGAGAAGGATATGGAGAAGGAGTAATCTGCTTAATAATGTCTTGGGGTCTGTGCTTCAGTTCTGATGTGGAAATTTTTCTGCCCTGCGAAATCACATCCTCTTATCTCAAGGCTACAACTCAGTTGACAGTGTGGAGTGGTGGCTCTTCATCATGCCTGGTTCAACTAAGTTTTTTGGGAATCACGAGAACTGTCATCTAGCTTCATAGATTATGTATCAGCACCTCAGCCAGCTCTATTTACAATGCTTAAAGCCAATGAAAGGGATAAAGAAATGATGGAGCCAGCTCTGTACCTATCAGTACATGGATATAGGGCCAGGCTTAGCCAGAATGGAGATAATTGATTTTTATTCAAGAAGAGCCATCCAGGTGGTCCTCCAGAGCTTGTGTATTATGAAGATTTTGACTGAATCAAGCTGCCTATTCTCTTTTCTCTCAGGCTGAGTTCTATGCTGAAATCTGAGACCCTTATGCATATAGACATTTGTTGACCCCTATGCAGTAGTTCACCAGAGTATCCTAAAATTCATGGCTGCAGCCAGGTCCACCTCTTGAAAAATCTTTTTAAGATGTGCAATTGATGATGGCAGGTGATTGATTGTGGATTGCCTTCAGAATCAACTCCTGAGGTAGAATAAACACACCTGCAAAGGGAAGGGGGAGATGTTCATGCATAATGCAGTCACAAGAGAAGCCTCTTAACACTTTGGAAACTCTAAAGGCATGAAGTGTTCTCGGTATTGTCCTGGAGGAAGCAAGAGTGTTAGATCTTTTATCCCTACTTATGTCAGTCATTGGATGCTCTGGCTGTAACATTAGGTGTAACATTTCCCTTTGGCTACAAACAATCCCTGGAGAAATTCTCTGCTGTAAACTGCAATCAAATAACATTCTCAGAAGCAGGAGGATTGATTGCTTCAGTCCTGCAGGGCACCTGAGTGACATCTCACACCACCAAATGCAGCACCCAGATTGTTTGCACTACTAATTAATGTTTTATCTTCATAGATACATGACTATCTGAAAAAATATTTCATATTAGAAATTATAGTGGTGTGTATTTTTTATTCTAATAAATATAACTCACCTTTAATTTATTTTTTTTCTATTTTGGATTGCTTTATTTGGAGGTGAATAATCACTTAAACGTCATTTTACACATATTACACCATGAGTTTTATTTACAGATTCTTTAATTTGTACATGTTTGTAGCACATAATGATTACATTTATGGCGGTGAGTTAATACAGGTACACAATGTAACTCAACTCTTTTCTAAATCCCATTTTTCTCTCTTTCCTCCCCTATCTCTTGGTCCTTTTCCCTAGGTGATTTTTTCCTCTTTGCTACTATAAAACATGCAAATACAAACACAGTGATGTTAGCATTAGGAATGTAATACCCTTGCCTATTCATTTGCAAAGGGTTAAAAGACTTTTTTTTTGGCCAAAAATACTGTTTTCTGAGAAAATTGTTATCTTGAGGATACTTTGTATAACTTACATTTGCTTCACTGGGCTTGGTTCTTTTCTTCAATAGAGCTGTTGCCCTAGTACCTAATTCTTAACCAAATACTGGTTTTCTGAAGCCAAAAGTTACAACAGGAAACATTTGAAGTAAGCCTTTTGAATTTTATTTCCAGGAATTAATATATATATATATATATATATATATATATATATATATATATATACTTATTTGTATTAACACATATATCCAAATATTTTAAAGTACACAGACATAGCATAGATGTTATAAGGGATACTTTAAGTAATTTTAGTTCATCTACAGTTTTAGACAAAATCTATTTTATTGAACTTACTGATCAGTGTCCCATGGTCTCTTCCATACCTCTTAGGAATGCCTAAGTAAGCAGCTATTTGCTTACAAGAATGTTGCCAAGGAACTTTGTGTTGGCAGGTTCTTTTGGAAATTTCCTCACTCTCCTGTATTTGCAGTTGCCCATGAGGCAACTGACACACCAAAAGTGCAGGTAATCAAACATCTGCTCCACATTTTCTTACTTCTGTCCTTGGGTCTCTCTCTATCACTTATATCTGTAAATTTCTGACAAACAGTAGGAAATTGATGAGATCAAACACGTGACTTTATGGTGGTAACACTGTATTCTCTCCTTTAAAATATTTGCATTTCAAAACATGAAAATCTTTGGTGAATCTTGAGGTTGTGAGTTAACCATGAAGAATTACTTTTAGAAGTTTGACTGTGAGGAGTAGCAGGCCATTCCCAGGGCTCCTTAAAATGCTCAATTTATGCAAATTCAAATTTCCATTTATAATGGCTTACTAATTTCTGATAAAAAGCAGGCTAGTCTGTGATATAGTCACTGAACATGTAGAAACACTGAATTTCAGATGTAATAAAAGAAAAACTGCTACTTAAGCCTGTGAAAGCTCACAAAAAGATACAAGGCTAAGGTTTAATAATTAATGGATCCTATCATTTAGTTGAGTAGCCAAAATTTGAATTTGAAATAAGTGTTTCATTACAAATTAAAATAGTATTTCTGTGTGTTGATATAGCTACCTAGCTACTTAACTAATTTACATAGAATTTATCCCATCCATTTGCTTATTTTAGTACCAAAAAAAATGTGGAAGGAGGCCAAATAAAAATTTCATTGATGACATAGTAATAAAAAATTAACCCTGTTTCAGTTGATTAATTTTGGAGATGCTGATTGCCATGCATGTGATTTTTATGTCAGTTTTACAAACATTTTCTAATCAAATTCTTTCCATTAGCATGTACATGTATATTAGATGTTGTAGATTCTCTAAGAATCATGTTGGCAAATTTTGAAAATCTAGCAAACTACAACTTAATGGTTAATATATGGAAGCCATGTTTGTTTGTTCATCTCAGAAAGGTAGGTTATGTCACACAACTTGAACCTGTGTTTTGCAATAGTGTTCCACACATAATAATTTTCCACAATTAGAAGCCCTACAATGAGAAGCCCTATGGTTATCACAAATAATGATAGTGATTCAATACAGGAAATGCTTTCCTGGTGCGTTTAGGTCAAGGTTAAATAGTGCCTCTTGCCTTCAGAACTGTGCTGCAATAATTGCTCATCCATTCAGTAGAGATTTTAATTTTGGTAGTGTTTAGCTCTTCAGCTGCATGTTTCACAGGGAAATTTTTTACCTAGCTAGCTATAGAATGCACAGCAGTTATTTCTTATAATGAGACATAGGACAGTGACCCTTTAAGGTCAAAACGTTTTAACATAAACTCTGTACACACACGTACACACACACACAGTCTGCCAAAAAATTGTACACATTTCAGCAGTTTTCCATACTACTACTAATAAGCAAATGGCTACCACTTTGACATCTTTTGTAATTGTAGAGGCCAAAAATAGTTTGTTTTAATCACATAATGTCTCAATAAATTTAATTTTAGAATATTAATACAAAATTTTCTTTTCCTGATGTATACATTATTTTAGTAGACATTGTATATATTATTTTAACTTTCACTTTCACTTATATCTGTATGTATTTATGTTTAGTACATGTCAATATGTGTATATTCATATATTATATTTAGGTTATATTTAATATAGTTTATATAAAATAAAATTTAAATATAATTACGAAGCTTATTTCATTTAGTTATATCTTAACCAAAGTATTCAAATTTCATTTGCTAATGTTGAGCTATATTTCTTATGGCATAGCTTTTAGTGCTTTGATAAATGATGTTATACACTTTCAACCACTTGTAATTATCCCTAAAACCCCAAAGGTTTAAAAGTGTTTTCGGCCCTATTCAAAGTGGCTCACTGGCTATTAAAGGCTGAGTGCCTCTGGCTGAGAGGCATCTTGGCTGCTAACATGGGTAATTATAGACATTCCTAAGGCTATTAAACTCATAAGGCTATTAAAACATCTAATGTTTCTTAGCTTTGATTATGAGACATCTGAAACGCTTGGCTAGGTTAGGAGTGTCTTATATTAAGCATTTAGGCCATAAGTTCTCTAGACCATCTTATCTATGTTCTATGATATTATGGTCTATGATACAAAGCTATACTCAGGTACTCTGTAAACATTATCTAATACCGACATTTTGCCCTGCTGTAGTTGAGCTCCTTATTGATGCAGCATTTCTATAGACAATGAAGAACTAAATCTCATATTTGGGTTGGGCTGATTTTAGAATTCTATACCATCAACAAAATGTAAACACACATGAGCAAAGTTATTTGATTGTCACATTGATATATGCAAATTTGAATAAAGCAATATGTGATTTTTTAATCTCTAAGGAATAATAGAAATAATCTAGACCAATCTTCTGTTTGTTTTTTGTTGATAAAATACTGAGGCATACAGTATTTGTATGATTTATAGTGTCACACAGCAGGTTATTCACAATATTGAATCTATATGAGGCTGTATCTGCCAATTCTCAATAGAGAAAAATAGCCTATTATGTAAATATAATCCATTCTTTGTAAAATACCAAGCTCTTACATTATTATTTTCTTCTAAATAAATTTATGGTAATGTAGGATTCTGTGGTTTCTGTGAATAAACCTTGTAGCTGTTACTCAGAACACAAAAATTAATGATAATTAATTACTGACAATTTTATCTTATCAAATTTCTTAAACCTATTTTAAAACACACGTACTTTCAAAACATTCAAACCAATTCTCTTTAAAATAATCTACACATCAATTGTTTCCAAAAGAAAATAATTTTACTTAAAAGAGCAATGCACATACTATTACCTTCATTAGGCACGATATGAAGGGTTCTTACCCTAAACGTTAATGAAAGACATAGTTTGCAAGAAATCCATCAAATTTGATACACTAGAAAATTCTGAAATAAGACAGAAATTATATAAACTCTAGCTTTGTGTATTTTATCATTATGGATAGCTATTTATTTCACAGAACAGCAGTTTCTATACCTGTCCAATGCAGTGATGTTAAATTAAGCTTATCTAATTCTGGGGGATTAAGTGAAGCAATTACTAGAATGTATATGACACATAGGAGACAACCAGTGATGAAGAACTGATGTGTGTGTATGTTTGTGTGTGTGTGTGTGTGTGTGCATGCACGCTCACGCGCTGAGGGTCAAACAAATACCTCATGCATGCTAAATAAGGGCTCTAGCACTCAGCTTTCCCCTCAGCCCAGTAATGAAGATTTTATTGCACATATTTATTGCCCCTGGCTCCATAAGTAGTTCTCAAATCCAGTAAGAAATGATCCTTGACTTTTAGAGACCTAGAGTGAAATGGATACCAAATACAACCATAGAGCACTAGACATGGATCAATCAAATTTTCTAAAAGACAAATATCCTTTAATTAAAATTAGCATCACATTTTTGGCTACTAAAGAAATAAAATTAAGGGAAATTTATAATGAAGACATAACTAACTCAGTAATTTAGAAGACACAAACTACGGAAAATTGCAGGCTAGACTACTAAGCATAAGTGAGCAATTGATTCCTTGGGTTTTACTCTAGATATGATTTGACTGAAGCAAATGTCAGTAATTGCTTAACTCATCTTGTACAACTGCATAATATGTGATTATTTCTGTAAAACCCTAATTCAGAAGGAAGTTGCTATATTTTTTTCTTGAAATTTGCCAATTCTTACCCAAAACAAAGTTAGTACTCAACTATTACAAGGTTAGTATTCAACTATTGGCATTAGCAAACCTATATTGAAAACTGATGCAAGGGAATAATAAGAAACCATGATAGAAAAAAAACTTAAAAATTAAATATCTGAACTTCTTCTTTAAACTAGAATGCAATAAAATAAAGAACATTAAAGCTTCCTAATGTAGCCATTGTGAGTACTAAAAACAAGCAACAAAATGGAGCTTGTCACATTTTCCTACTATATTCTGGGAACAGAAGAATTGGAGCACAAGACAACCAAAAAACTTTTTAGGGTACTAAATGTTAGAAAGAAGGAAAGTACTGAGAGATGATTTCTGTATCCCATAGGCAGTTTCTCTTTGTGAGGTATTTACCACACTTCAAGCTGCACAAATACTAAAACAAGACACAGGGAATGGATGGGACACACAATGTTCGTGCACTATAAGACTTGTTTCAAGACTTGCTAAGATTTCAATTACCCTCAAGTAGACGTATAGTTTCAGTGCAATCCCAATATCCACCACATTTGTTTGTGAAAACCTGACATATTATTTATAAATTATACAAATACATAAATGACTAAAAAGAGTCAAGAGAAATTTTAAAAAATAAAGTTGAAGATCGCACACAAGCAGATATAAAGATTTACAACAGAGTCTCCATAATTACATTTACAAATTGGCTCAGATATAAACAAACCAATTAAACAGAATGTTGAATCAATAAACAGATCCACTCTTCCATGATTACATTATTTAAAACAAAGTTTATGCTGAAGTGCGGCAGAAAACATGTTTTTTCCAGGAATGGTGTGGGATCAAGTGAGTGTTTAGGTGAAAAAAAATTGAAATTTCACCTACACCTCATCATACAAAATATTAATTTCAAATGTACCATAATCCTAAAAGTTAATGTTAAGACAGTAGTGCTTCTAGGAGTTAATGTAAAAGAATATCATAACACTTTCTGAGTAGGCAATGGTTTTATGAAAGACACTATGAAAATAGTAATCAGAAAGAAAGAGTAACTGATTAATTGTTTCCTTAACAACTTCTGATTATGTAAACATATGTTAAAAGACTGAAAAAGCAAATCACAATATGGAAGAATATATTTACAGTGTGTCAACCCAATACAGAAGACAAATTGAGACATACAATGCATTTCTGAAATGTGTATATGGGAGCTTAATCAAAAATTATGTTAGGTTGGGAGAACAGGCGGCCTACTCACTGCCCTGGTGAGCAGCTGGGGGCCTGGCAAGCCACTGGTGCACCAGGGCGAGAACTATCAGCGATTCCTGAGCTCTGCATCATTTTGGAACTTTGGGCACTGGAAAAACAGATGGCCTACTTGCCGCCCTGGTAAGCAGATGGCGCCCTGCCACTGTGCGGGCTAAGAATCAGACATTGATCCATTCCCCACCCCCACCCTGTTAACAAGTCAGCACCAGAGGTCTGAGTATCTTTTTGGAGGATGAATGTATGCAGTGTGGCAAGTAAGGGGGATTTCCTTCTACCATCTCTTTGAAGGCAAATATTTTTATCACTCTTTTGCTCAGTTTTGATTGATGGTACTGCTTTATTCAATATTCTGTTTTTAAAAGTTCAATATTTCCTTCCATTTTCCTCTACCTGATTGAAAAAACATCTAATGTGAACAAAATGGGCTGTACTATTGAGCCCATTGCTCGTGTCCTGGTGACCTGCTCTGAGATTCTGTGGTAGTTTTACTGCACTGCAGTCGCATGGGTTTGTTCTCTCTTGTTCTGCTATATTTTGCTACCTTTAAAAAAAAAGTAGATAAGAAAGTAACAAAATTCCTCCAAAAATCTCCCAACTCCACCAAAGCTGACCCATGGATCATGGATGAGGACAAACTCAAAAACAAGGTGACAGAATTATATAAGGTGATTAAAAGTATATAATAACAACAAAACAAGTCAGTAAGGTACTGAGCAACCTGAAACAGGATATAACTAAACAGATAATGGACTTAAAATGTAAAAAGAAGAAAAGAAAGTGCTCTAGAGGATATGGCTGTATGTATGTTTGAGTGTATAGGATTGATAACCATGTTGCTAAGTTGTTACTGGATCACTGAACTTCTTTGCAGTCTCACTGTTTGAATGTCCACTTTGTTTGCTTTAATTTTGTACCTTTAACAACTAGGTCTAAAAAGGCAATATGTAATTTATCAACTAGTGATTTCTTACTGTTTTTTTTCTCAAATTCTCTATTGTTTCTACTGCTTTTTCTGTTTTGTTTTGTTCTTTTCTTTAAATAAAAAAGGAAAAAATTATATTAAAGCCTTAATGATTGTGAAACATCCAATTTGCATGTTAAACCTCTATGTATCCAATGTGTCTATATTTGGGGATTGGGCCACTGTGGAGATTAACATTAAATGTGTTCCAAAGGGTGGGGCTCTGATTTAAAAAATTTATATCTTTATTTTTAAAAAAGGATACACCAGAGATTACTGTTTACTATTGTTTGTTGGTACTCTCTCATTTTATACTTTCATGTCAAACTAAATCCCCTTTGTTTGACTCCCTTTAAATATATAAATACATTCAAATATGTTTAAGTGAAATTTTGAGTTGACTATTCTGGTCAATTATATGTTTTCTTTTTATTTGAGCTAGGCCTTTAATTTATTCTTGTTTATTACACATAGTTATGGGGTAGAGAGTGATAAATTGATATATGTATACAATATATTATCATCATATTTGTCTTTATTTTTAATTTATGGAAGTCCCTCCCATGTGCTGATTGCATATAGACACACTTTTTTATTTAAAGAGAAAAAACACAGGAAAAAGGGAGAAATATTACAGAATTTCAAGAAAAGAAGATAAACAGTAAGAAATCACTAGTTCATAAATTACATATTGTTCTTTTAGAAATAGTTATTCAGGTTACATAATTAAAGCACACAAAGTGGACACTAAAGCAGTGAGAGTGCAAACAGATCTGTTCAACAATCCAACAAGAACCTAGAGATATGGTCATCAATCCCACACACCTAAACATACATAAAGCAATATCTTTTATAGTGCTTCATATTTCCTCTTTTTCTACAATAGCAATTATATGTTTTTAAAATTTTATTTAAAGAGAAGAGAAAAAAGCAAAACAGAAAAAGGGTAGCAACAATACAGAGTTATAAAAGAAAGAAAGAAAAAGGAGAATGAGAAAAAGCCCCACTAAGAAATCAGTAATTTATAAATTACATAGTGTCATCCTGGATGTAGTTGTTCAAGTTACAAAGTTAAAGGGTACATAGTAAACATTCAAACAGTCAGACTACAAATGGTTCTGCTCAAAGATCCAACAAAGATTCAGCAATATGGTCATCTATTTTATACACTCAAACATACATGCAGTTATATCCCCTACAGCAGTTTCTTTTCCTCTCTTTTTTATAAAAGCAATTACACATTTTGGTTTAATTACTCTTGTAGTTCTTATTTACTTTTTACACTAGAGACACAATATGATATTTATAAGTATGATTCATATTTATTACACTAATGAGAATAGTCTCAAGTTGTCTCCATTTACCTAAGAAGGCCTCAAGATCATTCTTTTTATACCTGAGTAATATTCCATTTTATAAAAATGCCAAAACATTTTCATCCACTCTGCAGTTGATGGGCATCTTAGTTTTTTCCAAGATTTAGCTATCACAAATTGTGCAGCTATGAACATGGGTGCACATATATCACTGTGATATGAACTTTTCAGTTCTTAGGGGAAAATACCCAGGAGGGGGATAGCTGGATTCAATGGGGTTTCCAATCCTAGTCTTCTGAGAATTCTCCATATGGATTTCCATAATGGTTGCACCAGTCTACATTCCCACCAACAGAGGAGCAGTGTCCCTTTTTCCCAGCAGCCTCACCAACATTTGTTATCAGTTGATTTCTTGATGGCAGCTATTCTTTCCGGAGTAAGGTGGAATCTCAATGTTGTTTTAATTTGCATTTCTCGAATGACCAGTGATGGTGAACATTTCTTCATGTATTTATTTGCCATTTATATATCTTTCTCTGAGAACTGTGTGTTCATCTCAGATGCCCATTTTTGGAGAGGGTCTTTGAATTTGGGGGGCTTGATGTTTTTCAATTCTTTATATGTTCTGGACACAAGTCCTTTGTCTGAGGGGTTGCTGGCCAAAACTCTTTCCCACTCTGTGGGTTTTCTTTTCACTCTGTTGGTGATTTCCTTTGAAGTGCAGAAAATTTTCAATAATATGAGATCCCATTTGTTAATTCCTTGAAATGATTCCTGTGCAGTTTGCATTTTGTTCATGAATTCTCTGCCTACCACTATGTCTCCAAGACTTCTACCCACCTTGTCTTCCAGTAGATTTAGTGTTTTTGTTTTAATATTGAGGTCTTTGATCCATTTAGACTTTAGTTTTGTGCATGGTGATAGGCTTGGATCTAGTTTCAGTCTTCGGCATGTAGAGAGCCAATTTTTCCAACACCATTTATTAAAGAGACTATCCTTCTTCCAGTGAATATATTTAGCCACTTTGTCAAATGTCAGGTGGTTGAGTGTCTTTGTAGTTGTGCTTTCATCTTCTAATCTGTTCCATTGATCTATTTCTTTGCCAGTACCAAGCTAATTTTATCACTGTGGCTTTATAATACTGTTTCAAGTCAGGAATTGAGATGCCTTCTGCCTTGCTTTTGTTGCCTAGAATTGCCTTGCTATTCTAGGTTTCTTCTATTTCCAAATGAATTTTAAGAGTGTTTTCTCTAGATCTGTGAGGTATGTCAATAGTATTTTGATTGGGATTGCATTAAATATGTATAACAGTTTTGAGAGTATGGCCATTTTCACAATGTTGGTTCTTCCTAAGCAAGAGCAAGGAATGTCCTTCCATTTTCTAATATCCTCTTCAATCTCCTTTTTCAGCACGGAATAATTTTCAGCATATAGGTCTTTTACATTTTTATTTAGGTCGATTCCTTGTCCTTCCATTTTCTAATATCCTCTTCAATCTCCTTTTTCAGCACGGAATAATTTTCAGCATATAGGTCTTTTACATTTTTATTTAGGTCGATTCCTAAGTATTCCATTTTTTTACATGTTATTGTAAAGGGCAATATTTCCATAATTACTCTCTCAGTGAGTTTTTTGTTCGTGTACAGAAATGCTATTGAATTTTGAGCATTGATTTTGTATCCAGCTTCACTGCTGAACTTATTACCTCTAGCAGTCTTTTAATGGAGTTTTTTGGGTCTTCTATATAGAGTATCATGTCATCTGCAAATAGTGATAATTTAACTTCTTCCTTTCCTATCTTTATTCCTTCTATTTCTCTCTCTTGTCTGATTGCCCTGGCTAGTGTTTCCAGAACTATGTTGAAAAGGAGTGCTGATAGTGGACATTCTTGTCTTGTTCCGGATTTTAAAGTGAAAGCTTTCAGTTTTTGTCCATTTAGTATAATGTTGGCTCTTGGTTTGTCATAGATGGCCTTTATAAGGTTGAAGTTGACACTGTGTATTCCAAGTTTCTGAAGCCTTTTTATCAAGAACATGTGTTGGACTTTGTCGCAAGCTTTTTCTTCATCTATTGAGATGACCACGTGGTTTTTGTTTTTAGCTCTTTTGATGTGGTGCATTACATTTATTGATTTGTGTATATTAAACCATCCCTGCATTCCTGGAATGAACCCCACTTGGTCATGATGTGTAATCTTCTTGATGATTTGCTACATTCTATTTGCCAGCATTTTGTTGAGAATCTTTTCATCAATGTTCATTAGTGAGATTGGCTTATAGTTCTCTTTTTTGGTTGCATCTTTCTCTGGTTTTGGTATCAGAGTAATATTTGACTCCAGGAATGATTTAGGGAGGATTGCTTGTTTCTCAATTTCTTTGACTAGTTTAAGGAGTATTGGCATCAAATCTTCTCTAAATTTCTTGTATAATTCAGCTGTGAATCCATCAGAACCATGGCTTTTCTTGGTTGGTAAGTTTTTAATTACATTTTCAATTTCAATAGGTGATATTGGGTTGTTCAAAATTGCTATAACTTCTTGGTTGAGCTTTGGTAGTTCATATGTCTCTAGAAATCTGTCCATTTCCTCTGTGTTTTCCACTCTATGTGAGTAGAGATTTTCAAATTGGGTATTCATGATATTTTGAATTTCCATGGGATCTGTAGTAATTTCTCCCTTTTCTATTCTTATTGCATGAATTTGGGTTTTTTCTTTCTTTCTCTTGATAAGGTTAGCTAGGGGTTTGTTAATTTTGTTTATTCTCTCAAAAAACCAGCTTTTTGATTCATTAATTCTTTTTATTGTGTTTTTTAGTTTCAATTGCATTGATTTCTGCTCTAATCTTTATAATTTCCTCTCTTCTAGGAGCTTTGGGTTTAGCTTGCTCTTCTTTTTGTAGAATCTTGAGATGGAGCATTAGCTTGTTTATTTGTGCTCATTCTGTTTTCTTGATATGACAGTTTATTGCTATATATTTCCCTCTTAAGACTGCTTTCATTGCATCCCACTGATTATAGTATGTTGTTTCTATATTTTCATTGAATTGTAGGTATTGTTTTATTTCTTCTTTAATTTCATCTGTAGCCTACTGGTTGTTCAAAAGGCTGTTATTTAATTTCCATGTATTTATGCAGGTTTTACAATTTCTTTTACCATTAATTTGCAATTTCAGTGCACTATGGTCAGATATTATGCATGGTATGATTTCAATACCTTTGCATTTACTTAAGAATATTTTATGGGATAATATATGGTCTATTTTGGAGAATGTCCCATGTGCATCTGAGAAGAATGTGTATTCTGATGTAGTTGAGTGGAACACTCTGTAAACATATACTAGATTTAATTGCTCACAGGTATGATTCATTTCTATTTTTTCTTTGCTGACTTTTTGTCTAGTTGATCTATCTCTTTGTGACAGTGAGCCGTTAAGATCTCCTGTTATAATTGTGTTCTTATGTATTTGGTTTTTCATGCCCATTAGTGTCTGTCTTATATAGTTGGGTGCTCCTGTATTTGGTGCATACATATTTATAAGTGTTAGTTCTTCCTCTTGAATTTTACCACTAACAAATATGTAGTGACCTTTTCTGTCTTTTTTAATCATTTTAGGTTTGAAGTCCATGTTGTCTGCAAATAGAATAGCTACCCCTGCTTTTTTCTGGGTTCATGTTTCAAGGAATACTGTTTTCCATCCTTTGGCTTTTAATCTATGAGTTTACTTTTGGGTCAGATGTGTTTCCTGTATACAGCATATTGTGGGGTCCTGTTTCTTGATCCATTCTGTCAATCTATTTCTTTTTATAGGTGAATTGAGGCTATTTATATTTATGGATATCACTGATATGTACTGGCTCGACTTTGCCATGTTATGTTCCAGTTGTTTCTTTCTGCTTTTTCTTTTATTTAATTGCTTATCCTACCTGGTTATTTCTTTCTGTTGCTGTTTTGGGGATTGTGGTCAATTTTATCTCTGTCTAGTATGTCTTTCAGTACTCTTTCTAGGGTTGGTTTGGTGGACATGAATTTCTTCAGTTGTTCTTTGTCATGGAAGTATCTTGTTTCTCCATTAAATTTGAATCAAAGTTTTGCTGGGTACATCAGTTTGGGTTGAAGGTTGTTCTCCTTCAGGGCTTGAAATACCTCACTCCAAGTTCTTCTTGACTTGAGGGTTTGTGCTGAAAAGTCTGCCATGATTCTATTGGGCTTTCCTTGATAGGTGAGTTGTGTCTTTTCTCTGACAGCTTTTAGTATTCTGGTTTTATGCTGTATGTCTGATGTCTTAATTATTATGTGTCTGAGTGTGGATTTATGTTGATTGTGACTGTTTGGTGTTGTATATGTCTCACTTATCTGCATATCAGATTCTTTCCCCATGTTTGGGAAATTTTCTGCTATTATTTCTGTAAATACTTTACGTATGTCATTTGCCTGACTCCTGTATCTTTGCTAATGCCCATTATTCTTATATTGTTGCTCTTGGCATCATCATGAAGCTTCTGGATTGTCATTTCATGCTGCTTTTTTCCTTTTAAAAGTTCTATACTTTCCTGATCACTAACTGTGATCCTGTCCTCAAGGTCTGAAATCCTATCCTCAGCTTCCTTAAGGCCGTTTTGCACACTTTCAATAGCATTTTTTGTTTCTTGGATGTCTCTTTGAGTTTGTTTCATGAATTCTGCTTGTTTTCTATATTGTTCATTCAATGTTTCAATCAGTTTTCCATGCTCATGTACTTTTTTCTCTAGTTCTTCTTTAGCTGCATTCAACAACTCCTTTACTAAAGTTGTTATTTCTATCTTTACATGGGAGAGTACTTCTAATTTGATTTCCTCTGTAGTCTGATGTAGTTGTTTTTTTTTTTATTTCACTTGCTCTCTTTTCAGAGATTCCCGGTGTGTTGCTTTTGGAGTCCTCTATTTCAGTGTCTCCTATACCTGCTTCTGGTGAAATATATGTTTGAGACTGGATTTTGTTTTTTGTTTTGTCATTTTTACTCTGTCTGGTGTTTTCTATGTGTGAGAGGGGATCATACACACTCTTTTCAGACAGACCAAAGTCTTACAGTTAGTTGGAGGGGGTTTTACTACTGGCCCTATTTATCTCCTGTACACCTCTATTTTAGGTGTATACTCACCACACTGATACAGTTAATCCACTGTAGTCCAAAGTTCGCCACCTGGGAGCAAAGTTTCAAATTTTCTCACACTAACTAGAGCCCTCTGAGATCTTCTGATGTTCCGGTGGCAGGGCGGGCCCTCGGGGGAGGTTCTGGGGAGCCTACCCCTTAGGCGGTCTTCTGCTGAGTTCCTGGTGGCAGGGCTGGACCTCGGTGGTGGTTTGGGGCAGCCTTGTCCTGAGGTGGGCTTGCTCTGAGTTACCAGTGGCAAAAGTATGGAACGCTTCAGGAATTTGCATGTCATCCTTGTGCAGGGGCCATGCTAATCTACTCTGTATAGTTCCAACTTTAGTATATGTGCTGCCAAAGTGAGCACTGGACACACTTTTAAGGACCACTAAAATTTGAAGTTTCTTTATTATCCCTAGCAATATAAAATTCTGGAAAAATATTGCTACAGAATGAAAAGCTATTCTGAAGTAGGTTGGAAAATCCTGAAGAGTTAAAATTCATAACAGAAAAATAAACACATGCATTAATTCCACGTTTGTTGATGTTAGAGAGATAATTCCATGTTATAAATAAATATTACAAAAAGAAAATGAACAGACATGTAAAGAAATGTAAGACAGAGTTCTTATTATAGACTGAAAAGCAGGATAAGAAGACTGTTCAAAAGAGTAAAGAAAACTCAAAGATACCAGGAAGATAACAATGAAGGACTTTTGATGTAATGGTGTCTTTAATCAGTCTAAGCTGCAAGTTTGTTTAGAAAATGACTGACCTGAATGTGGAGATAAAAATAACAGTGGATATCTATAACAGGATTTGTAGTTCAGTGGCAAATTTCTTAAGAGAGGATGATTTTTCTGTTGTATAGCTTCTTCTACTTTTGTAAAACACACTAGGTAACTTGCCAAAATTGACAGAAAGCTATGACTGGGGGATAGAGGTAATCCCAGGTGGATTCAGGAAACAGGGTTTTATGCCAAAATCAGTATAAAACTTTAATGTACTTCTCTTGGAACCCTCACAAGCCCAGATAGATAAAAGAAAGAGCCTCAGTTATGCAGATCTGAAGGCATGAGGTCATATATGAGGGAAGAACAAGAGGAAGGAGCATGACCATGATGGTGGAGCACACTGTTGAGGACAGGCGGGAGAGAAGAGTATAATAGGACGGGAGTTACTTGACACAAGAAGCTAGATGTGTGTGTGTGGATGGAGACATGAAGAAATCAGAGATGGAAAGGAGTTAAAATAACAATGCCAGTGCTTAAATACTTCTCACAATTATGAACTGGAATAAAACAGACAAATAGAAACCTATTGACAGTATTCTACTATCAAAAGATAAATTTGTTAAATTGCAGACATAAAGACTGACCACATTAAGAGTAGATAATTTCTGATACAGTGCTGTCAGGGTTCTAAGATGCTCCAATAATATTTAATATGTAATTCAAAAGAAGATCAGTGGGTAATGGCTGGTGTGGGCGGGATTCAAGATAATATCAGGAATTTCAACAATAGCCTTGAAAGGAGAGCTGTGAATTATAATGGGGTACTAGTGCTGAATATACTATGAGATTTAGAGTTAATCTGTCTGTAAAATTAATGTACCAGGGATCTTTTTCTTCTGTTTCTATTTGTAATAGTTCTTGCTTATGAAGATTTGTTTTCTGGCAGAAAGAAGAAAAAATGAACGGACTCCTCACTTTCAAAATAATACAAAAGGATATAATATGATTCCACTGATTCCATTTAGGTCTTGAAAGTTTGGTGCTTTTTATAAAGGTGATATCTAAGGAATTGGGATGAATGAGTAGAACCCATGCTAGAAACACACGTAAACCCAGCGGTTCTAGATATCTATATCAATTGGCCTTGATTTCATTTTAGCAGACGTGAGGTATCTTTTGGAGAGGAATAAAGTGTTTTTGGAGGTCGACTTCTAAAAGGACAGTATCCTGCTGATTCAAATTTGAGAGTTCATTTTCAATTACACTTTTGATAGTGGTGTATCTGCACTTATTCTCCTAGAATAAAAAGCAAAAGTACTTAGCATTTATATTTTTATGTAATCTACATTTAACTATACAGTTTATCTACATTAATGGTTCATCAAATTTTTAGGCATTATGCATATGTGATTTCTTGATCGTATTTACTAGCACTAAACTTCTGTTCTTATTATAATGTCCTGAGTCAATGAGTGTTTATATTTTTAGTGTATGTGCTTCTGAAGAGAACACAGCCTGTTTATATTTTTATATTATTTTTATATGAGAAGATTACATTGACCTCAGCACCTTTCCAATCAAGACTCTGAAGCTCATCATGAGAAGTCGTCTGGGAAGATGATTTAATAGGCATAAGTGAATGCTTTTCTTCTCTTTGGGGATAGATTTGGTGTCAAGAGTCTTCTTGCCACTGCATTAAATTACCACAAATATACCAGCTTAATATAACATAAATTGTTAGAAGTTCTAGAAAGGAGGAGTCCTAAAAATGAGGCGCGGATAGGGCTGGTTTCTTCTGGAGACTCTGGAGGTGAATTAACTTCCTCTCTTTTCCCAGTTTCTAGAGACCACATGTATTCTTTCATTCATGTTCCCTTTTTCCATCTTTAAAACCATCAACATTCATTCGCATGACTTATCTGACTGATTCTCCTGCTCCCCACTTCCAAGAGCTTTGCAGTTATGTTAGGCCAACCTGGATGTTACAACATAGTCTGCATCTTAAGATCCTTAACTTAATCATACCTACAAGATCCCTTTTGCTCTTGTAAGATAACATGGCTAAAGGTTCTAGGGATTAAGATGTGAACATCTGTCAAGGAAGGAGCATTACTCTGCCTTCCACAAGCAGCTCTCACAATACACTTATCAACTGTTGGAGGATGCTTTTCCTCTTAATTTCCCCCTGTAATGTAAGTTTCCAGAGTCCTTAGTGTTTCTGTTGCCTCTAGTGAAAATAGTGAGGACACTGACCCTATAGTCAAGAAGTAAAACATCTACTGGTTAAAAATAAAAGTGACTTTTTGACCTCTGAAGTTTTGTTTTAGTTTATGGGTTACACAATAATCTTATTCATATTTAAATACTCTTTGTTACTAATAATATTTGATACTACATTTTTTACTTGATACCACACATATACACATGTATATATATATATATATATATACACACACATATATATATAACATTACATTATATATTAAATTATGTTAAATACATTGCCACAAGACATGAAGAACACAATGGTAGTGGGAAAATTGGATGTATTATTCATTTTAATACATACACCATGAGCTATATGTGGTGTCTTAGCAAGACAGTGTTAGAAAGGACTTAGAATAAAAGTCGAGTTTTATTCATAAAATATTGAAGAACATTTAAGGACCAGATACTAGATTGGGTGTTGTCAATCAACAAAGGGAAATTCCATGATTATCTCACAACATGTTATCTATAAGAAGGGGAGAATATGGCAGGAAAAAGCCGCAATAGGCAAAGGTGCGACACTCATTCACATTAGCCAAAAAGGGAATTTCACATTTTATAGGTGACACAATGACTTTGTTTATATGTTGTCTTACCAGAATGACCTTGTCTGATGCTTCTACTCAGTGAGATGGTTAACGTTTAGCAAGAGAACAGCATCTTCCAGCAGCAAGCAGGCCAGCTTGTAATGACCTAGAGGCTTAAGTCATTCTATTGCTTTGGATGCTGAATTTCTGGTGTTTCTAGTCCCTGTCCCATCTCGGGTAGTTTCTAAACATTTGGAGTCACACATTCACTCCACAATTATTGCATCAGAATCTCAGAGGTTAGATTTGATTGAGCGATTTGTATTATTAAATGTTAAAAATAACTTTAAAAATCAAAAAAAATAATCTATTCATCAATGTTAAATGCTTACTTGCTTGTATTTAATGTCTTTAATAACTATTTTCCTGATGGTTTAAGTTTTTTCATTTATAAGTCACAAAGCATAATTAAACTTTCATTTGTGCATGGCACTTGTTTAGATATTCCTTGAGAGTGACTGAGATGTGGGACTAGCTTATGAAAAGCCAAGTGGAGATACATCGCTGAAGAGTTTAAAACTAGACTGTAATGATACCTGTGAAGATTAAATTTGTGTATATCAGTCTATTATTTTCACTTTGCTCTTAGGTTGACTGGTTATCACCTGAAATCAGCACTCTACCCCACAGGAGGGCTCAGCAACACTTCCTGTTCAGGTTCCAAGTGCCTGCTTTCGCATCATCTCTTTGCATCATGCTTCTGTTGACAAGCTTTCAAGTGTGTTTTCAACCTGAAATCACATAAACCTTACCACCTAATTCTGATGAGCTTGCCCTTTAAAATCTGCATTAAAGGTATTTTCCTTGTCCTTCTATGACAATACGAGGTGTGTGGGACCTACAAGAGGGTGCTCCTACCTTAATACGACACTTTTAAGTTTTTGCAACATTTGAAGCACGTGTGATGAAAACAAAGTTAAAACAATGTATTTTTCTGTATGATTTAACATAATTGTTCACACTCTAAAATTCAGCTTCGAGTATGGAATATAAGTTTTTCAAGAGCAGTAGTAATATTATTATTCCCTTTGAGTATATTATGGGAAATTTTGGGGAAAATGAATGCAAACATGGAGCATGAAGATCAATGAAAACTCAGGAAAGCAATGAATAGGTATGCTAAAGTGTATATTTAGCCATAATTTGTTGCAACATGGACTTCTGTAAGAAGAGCATAGTTTTATAAGTTCTAAAAGAGTACAATGAATGATTACCATGCCATAGGTGTCAACAGTGTTCAATAGCTATGCTCAGCAAAAGATCAGTATTTTTGTTTGTTCATTTGCTTTTTAAATATCACGGTTCTCATCCATCAAAGATGAATAAATTTAATAGAATAACACATCGTTAATAGAAAAGAAATACACAAGCTACAAGTCCATCTTTATATTATGATCAGATTGCACAAGCATAAACTTACCAACTTGCAATAAAAGTGTTACCGACTTACTCCCAATTTCTGTACTTTGTTGTGGACCAGTGAAAGAATCTCCACACTTTGAGGGGGGCAATTTGATATCGTATATAAGCATTGTGTTTGCATGAATTGTTAGATCCATAAGAAATTAAATTTTGCTCCAGATTTAAAATAAGATCTTTAAAACACGTAAGCATGAAAAGAAAATTGACATACTTGCTTAGATAGTTGGAGGAACTGAAAGGAAAGATAAACATTTAATTAATGGAGTAAGGGGGGCTAATGGACAAGAAGAAATGAGAGTTATTTGGTTTAGACTGAAGATTTGAAATCTAAAGAGAAGAGGATACTATTTATATGTTTTTTTTTAAAAATGGCAATATATATGAACTACACTTGGGAGGCTGAGGCAGGAGGATCATTGTGAGTCCAAGACCAGCCTGGGCTACAAAGTGAGCTCAAGGACGATCATTGTGAGTTCAAGACCAGCCTGGGCTACAAACTGAGCTCAAGGCCAGCCTTAACTGCATAGTGAGACCCTGTCTCATAAAGATCTAAACAAACAAATAAACTATAGAACTTCTTTGTGATGTACTACATGTGAAGACTAACAGTGAAACTATATAGATCTGTGACTCACTTCTACTGCTTCCCAGAAAACCATTCTCACTAATGTAACTGAGTTTATCTTTTGTTTTCCTTTTTTTCTTCCCCTGCAATTCCAGAGTGCCATCAAGTCTGACTGAGATGGCTGCCTAATGATGCCTCATAAGTGTAGTAATCTCAACTTTATCTCTGGAATATCCAATAATGTCTGTCACATAGTAAGTGTAGAGTAAAGATCTGTTAGATGATCAAATGAACACAGGTTCACCACTGTGTGACATAATGCCATGTTATTCCATGCATTTGTGATTTTTAAATATTCTACTTGTATATGAGATTCTTTCTAAAATTACTTTATTACTTTCATGAAGGCAAGCTCCATCTACATAAAAATATTTCTCTAAACTTTCCTCCAAAATTCCCACACAAAAGCCTCCTTAGCTCTGCTCTGAGCCTTGAAATGTTTTTAACTGCAGTCATTCCAAAATTATATACATTCCAAAACAGACTGAATAATCTTGAGTATAGAAATCATGTCATTATTCCAGTCATTTTCTTCCATGCTTACCACAGTGGCTAACTATCCTAAGTAATCAACAATAATTATTCTATAGATGAATAAGTGAATTATTCAATGAAGTGAAAATAAAGTGCCACATAATTTTAGTTTCACACATATATTTTATATTTTTTCTGCATTTTGTATAAAGCTTCTTACTCATAAATTTAAATATTCATAATTTTCAATATGATCAATGACAATTACATTAGAATTATCTAACTGAATTCTTGTGTTGGGTTGTCATTTCTTTGCTTGCTTGTTTTTCAGAAAGATTTAAACAAATACATAAGACATACCTTCATTAATATTCTAAAATATACAATCCTCTCCCCTGAAAATAATTACGGAGGCTACACCATCAACTTTGATGTTTTCTGTGTTCTGTGATGCTCTTCTAAATACCAAATATTTCTTGCCTCAGTACTGACCCCAATTTTGTCAGACAAAGTTTATAATTGAGGGCATACTCAACTGATCCTTAATCTATGTAAAGGTTAGTCTCTTGAGGTTAATTGTCCAATACTTAAATTTTGAATTTGACCTTTATAAAATTACATATTCAAAAGCATTGCAACTTTACTGAAGTAATGGATTGCATCATTTCATTCTCTTCTACTAGCTAGAGGAACTACTAGTGAAGTAGTTCACAACAAAATCCAACCTGTTCCCAACTTACGTCATTCTTTCAATCAGCAGAGAAAGCTTCACTGAAGAGCACATATAATGTTACATCTGTTACAACTTTAGTGGCAGTTTCCACGAAGTTTAAATCTAATTCCTATAATTATATTTTAACTTTTGCTGAGTAAATAGAAGATCAATAAATTCACAGTTTTCTAAATTAATACAGATGTTTTACTATAAAACTTAGTGCGGAAATCCTAATCATTTTTTAGTATACTGCTGGGTCACTTATTGTTGTCACACATTTTAAGTTTTAGCTCAATTTTTCCTTAGAGCACTCTTCAAAATTAATGTCAAATCTACTCAGTCTATTTTGATTACACTTTCAGCCTACCAAATACAGAAACATATGAGTTAATAGTGGCTCTTACACTCATTTAATGTGCCAATATAGCAAATAATATTTGAGGACTTAATATGGAAAAAGTTGAGGCTTTATTCTGGGAATTCTGTGAGGAAACAAGTGTTTCCTATCTTGGACCTTACATTCCACAAGTAAATATAAATAATGAAATGAAAAAATCCACAAACAAAATAATTTCTTATCATTTATATTGTGTAGGATATACAGGCACATGTAATAGTGACTGAATATTTTCTCTATATAAAGTGCATAGAGAAAGCATTTTTAATAAAATAGACTATTCTGAGGCCCGAGAGCTTAAAAACCAGATACAGAAAAGGGAATTTTTTTTCTAAGAAATCCAAAGGCTCCAGAGAGAAGCCCTTAACATTTAAGAGATTTCAGGGTGATCCTTGTAGCTGGATCTAGTAAGCAGAGGTTGTAGTGAAAGGGTATATGAATGATGTCTGTAATTCGTTGGCAAGAATCAGATCACATAAGAAGTTAGAGGATGAAGGGAAGCCATGGGATGATTTTAAAGAAAAGGACAGATATAATTTGCTTTGTGATTCAAAACTTATTTATACTTACTTAAAGATAATGGATTTTAACAGGTGTAAGTGAGGATCCCAGAGGTAGGGCTCTGTGGCAAAATTCTAGGAGCACAATGGTGATCACCTAGACTGGAGAGACAGACTGAGTGGAGATAAATAGGAGAAGTAGAATGGACAGCATTTGGAGGCAGATTGATTTACTGGGTGAATAAAACATAAGCATAAAAAAGACTGTTACATTTCTGTCTTGAGCAATTAAAGAATTATGTCACTTACTGACACATATAATTTGGGGGAGTGTAGGGGATATGTGTTATTTTTTTCCCTGTTCTGCAACCATACTGACTTCTAAATATAACATCCTGAATTTTTTATTGTGTATTTTCTTTCCTACATCATCATATTGGGTTTTTTTAGGGGGACTATTTTTAATTCCCAGATCCAAATATGTGTATGAGAAGAAAGCCTGGTTTATCAGCATTTTAGAATCTTCCATCAAATTGATTGATTTAGTCATAACAGATAGCCTGGCCAAATGCAATCCATGAGTTGGTACTGAATTACTGGGGAAAAGGGTGTTCTTTTTTCAAAGTAGTTGCTAAGTGAATAAGGTTTCAGTTTGGAACAGCCAGAGGTTACCATGCTGGGAAAGCATGCCAGAGAATGAAGCCAGTACAGAGACAAAACATGCCAAGAGTCAGAGTCCTGACGCTCTTTAAATTCTGAAAGTCTTATACTTGAAGTCAGGTTTAGCCCATGACGTCTCAGATATTCTCAAAATTAGTTTTTACATGCTTTAGTGTGTTTGAGTTGGCTTTCTCTCTTCCATATTACAGGGTTTCTATTCATGTAGGTGATAAATGGATGTTAAGCATATTTACCAGTTTAAAATACAGGTGGCAGAGTTAAATTTGAATTTCAGATAAATGATAAATTCATATTTTGTATCCTAAATATTGGTGAAGTGGGTGGACCCAGGCCTCACAGACACTCATGTGAAGACTTGGCACTTCAAAGACAGGTCAGGGAAAATCTGGAAACCAAGACCCAGTTGAGCAAGAGTTCAGACTACAGTTGAGTCTAGCCTGCTCTATCAGTCTAAAGTCTAACAGAATGAGAATACATGAATGATTCAGAAGGAATAATCAGTAAAGATGGAAATAGAGGGCTGAGGAAAGAAAACAAGAAATGAGTTTCCACTAAGGATCATTCAGAATTCTAACAATGATATTCAAACTTCTGTGTCAAGAAGATTGGGTACCCTGTCCCCCTGATGACTTGCTTATGGAGTCTTTTCAACATTCCCACCCTTTTCTGTAACTACTCAGATGCTTGAGTGTCTTTGGACAGTTGAACACATTTAGAAACTTACCTCTTCCATATAGGTACTGAGATGTGCCCTCTCTTGTTGCTTTTGATATCCAGAGACTTAAAAATACATTTTCTGATTCTTCAAATATCTTGAGGTTTTAAGGCTTAGAAATAGAGAGAAATTATAGCAGATACAATTAGCTCCACATATATGTAGGTTCTGTACCCATGAATTGAACTAATCAAGGGTCAAAACTATTTGAAAAAAAAATGACTGTACCGAATGTGTACAGACTTTTGGCTTGTCATTATTCCCTAAACAACACAGGATAACAAGAATTTACACAGGATTCACAATGTGTTAGGTATTGTAAGTAACCGAGAGATGACTTAAAGTCTACAGAATGTGTATGGGTTGTATGCAAATAGTGCACGACTTTATGTAAGGCGCTTGAGCAGTCTCACATTTTGGTATTCATGGGAGTCCAGGTTACAGTAAATGACTGAATATGCCATGCCTATTTAATAAATCAAAGTGCTTTGTTCAGGGGTCAAGACATAGAAACAAACAGCTCTAGTGAAAAGGTGTTCATGACCAAAAGAACAGCAGCACTGTGGAACCAAACAACCTATTTTTTCCTCTGCTTCACTGGTCCGCCTGGTCTTCTGTCTTCACTTTCTTTAGAAAGCCACTAGTCACCGACTTTGTCTCTTTTCACTGATCTTCAAATTTCTTCTATTTCCTCCAATAATTAATTGTGGAGATGAATTATATTATTGAAGGGGTTTATTTGTAACTGTTTTATTTTTAACCAAATTATTTATCGATATAAAATACATTCTAGAAGTACAGAAAGGACAAAAAAAACAACTGAAATCTCTTGTTTTCTTTTACCCTCAGCTCTATATCCTTGCTTTGTGTGTGTGTGTGTGTGTGTGTGTATTTATGGTATTTATGCTATGCTAGCTTATTTAATCATCAAAAAGGTCTTTAGACAAGGATAATAAGTCACAGGGAAGAATAAGTAATTACTTCAAACTCATAAAGACAGTAAGTATAATATATATATATATATATATATACATAATATAAATTTTTTTCTAAAATCAAATTACCAGGTATTTTCAGTGAAATCTATTTGAAAAACATAACCCTCTTTTTAGCATACTATTTTTGATACAAATACTAACATACTATTCAAATCTGGAGCATTTCTTTTGTGCCACTGAACTTTCAAATATGTTGTTATTCTTGTCTGTGACCTTGACTGCTGCTAAAGTATCTGTCTACAAAAGGTTCTCCTCTTATGTTATCTGTGTGAAATCTTTATTTTTGAGAGTAGTTTGCCACACTTAAAAATTCCCTTTTTGTTAATATTCAAACCTAGAGTCTCCTCCCAAAATAGATAACACTTGCTGGGTTACACCCACAGTCTTGGCAGAAGTTCAGAATTCTCATCTTGAAAATAACTTCTTCCACCCATGATATGGGGCAAGCAGTTTGTGGTGGACAAAAACACTGCTCAGCTATCTCATAGAGATTTATAATTTTCTTTTGAGGAATGAAAAGAACTACAGTATGGCTTGTAGCTTCTACAAACTCTGGGGCTTATGGTTTATTTCTGTCATGACAGTTATTAAGACCACCACTTCCAATTTCTGCTATGTGTATCATGCTGTTTCTAGCATTCTCAATATTCCTACCCTCTCTTGTTCACTGATCCATATATTGTTCCTTAATATTCTCTGAACACTTAATAGAGCATTTTTAACATATTTGTAATAGGAGAGAGGAATAAATTGATGTGCTCAATCATTTACTTAAAAGTTTAATATCAGTTTTATTATGGAGATATATATATTTAAAATGCATAGCATGTTCAATCTTTTCAATTATTCTTATATTTAGAATTTGATAGGTTTCAAAGAGTGATACAATTTTTCTCTTTTCTTCTTATCCTCCATTCACACTCTCAATTTCATGTTTTAACTGAGGTGAGACAGAAAAAAAAACTTGAACCATAAGAGTTGATCCCTTCATTTATTATGTATTTTAATTACAATTTTGGTTATACTAAAAAATCCTGTGTACAAGGCATGGTAAAAAATTGTCAAGAATCTCTAAATTTTAAAAATATATTACAATAAAAGATAATTGTTATTAATCCCCCACAAAAATCACATTTTCACTTAAAAGCAGTTATCCTGTCATTCTCTGCCACTTGCCAAAGCATTTATTGAAGTGATCCTTTTGTGTCTTTAAGTGCGCTATTATGGATGCCTTGATGCCCTGAATCCATTGAAAACATTTACTTTTCATCTTCATTTTGACTTTCAAATGCCAGAATTTTCATCGTGTAGATCCAGTAAAAAAAGTGGATTAGGACACATTGTAATGCTTGCACAAACCTGTCCTTTGGTTGGGTGGCACTTGCAGCAGCACTCACCATGTTTTTTATCACATCTGGTAAAGACGCTCACAAAAGAGAACTTCTAGACTTGCTTCCAAAAGTAGTAAAATCAATGAGATAAGTGTTTGAAGTGATGGGGGATATTTTGAGGGAAGGTAAGGGCAGTGGTTATTTTATTGTAACAAAATTTTTAAATTTAAAAATTGACCATATATTTTTAGTACCCCTCATACAGTAAGCCTGCATAGATTGCCTTATTTAATTCACTATAAAAACTACTGAAAGTGAAGAACCTTTGTTTTCATCAAGAGGATATAGAAGTCATCATATACTTCAAAATGAAACAACATAAAGAAACTATTTTTGTGTCTCAGAAAATCCTTCATTATTTTCAAGGTCAACTAATTTTTAATGCATTGGAAATATTCTTATTCCTAAACGATGGGAACTCTAATAATTGACTTTGTTGTGAAATATGAGCTAGAAGTATAGTGTTTAGGGCAGATGGGCTCTAGAAACTTAAAACAGGCAGAAATTTTTTTCTAGTTTGGCAACCTGATGGGAAGGCACTTTGATTAGATGGCATTAATTCATCTTTTTAAAAAAACAACTTCTGTGGCAATTTCACTTCAGTTGATTCTCTCAAAACTCATCTTGTTTGAGACATCATAATGTTGAGGTAAAAATTTGAGCTACTATGTGATTTAATATATAATAATTTTTCTATTGTGTTAAAAAAACTGCCCATCCTAAAGCCTTCAACAGTCAAATATCCTAGTTGAGCACCTACTACACTAATAGTATAACATTAATGAGGTACAATTTCTCTAATCTTTTTCATTCTAGATTTGTTTTTGTTCCAGGGCTTTTGCTTCTTAAGTATGACATACAATAAATATCTATGAATCCATTTGCTAGCTTTTGACAAAGACCTCTATCAACAATACTATTGTATGGTGTAGGCGAGGTCTTCATTGTTAAGATAGCAGAAGACAGAGAAAAGTCAGTAATTTCAAAAGAAATTAGAGAGAAGTAATGAGAAGTACAAATTAATTCCCAGTTGTAAAGGCTGTCAAATAATATTGCTGACCAATTACCTAGATGTAGATTCTTCAAAAGAGTTTAGTTTGTCATGTTTTTTTTAAACCACGTTTTGGGACCATGAAGTTTTACTATCTATTGCAAAGGACTTCTGAAAAGTTCCACATGAAGGTGTAGAAATTGTCTAAAAGTCTCTTACTTGCCAAGATTTACTCATGATACATATTTTGATTTGCTCCCAAATATTTAAAAACACTCATGTTTTTTCCATGTTGCTTTTCCTCCTAAATTTAGTAAATTGATAACATTTTTAACTTCATTCATATAATTCCATTATTTATACAGGTTTTCCACATTCTCAGATTTCTTGATAATCAGGTGATATTTTATAGTCATTTCTAAACATATTTTGCTTTCTTTACTCAGCTAGCAATCAAATATCTATTTCCTTGTATTGATGAGCATGACTATATGAGGTGACCTGAGAAAATAGGTAGATTTCTTTGCAACATTTTATACCTTTTATATCTTTTTCTTACAGTTGTTAAGTTTAACAAATTATTACTTACTTACACTGTCCTCCTTTCTAATGTAACCTAGCTAATAAAAAAAGCATATACTGCATTTCAAAGTCAAAGTGTCAAATAGTTCTTCAGGATGATTTGATGATCCCTGTTCCTAAATATTTGCATTCATTTCAGAGGTCAGGAAGATTGCCACAAATAATGGCTGTAATTATTACAGTACATTTGTTGCCTAAATCGACTTTAGGGAGAAAATGTTATGCTGTTATTTTTAGCAATGATATAAACTAGGCTGTTGAATTGAGAGATCACTTCCAAATTGACCTGAAAAAGAGACACAGCTGCCATTGCTTCAATTGTATTAATACAGAAGCCTGGCTATTTTAAGACCTAGTTTGTCTTCCTTTTTTTTTTTTTTTGTCTAGGAATCACAAAGTTGCCACCTTCTCAACAAATTAAATGACCAAATAAAGAAGGAAATATAATGTAGTTTATATACTATTATTGCTGTTTTAACATCATACATTTTAATTGTTTGTGTTGGAAATTTTATTCAGAAATTTTCAGATGTAAAACTAAGTGAATTCAGAATTTAAATCATGGTTCCCATACAGGTTATTTTTATCAATAAGATCAAGTTATTCCAAATCAAATGAAATTGTATGCTATAGCTTTCAAAACAGTTCCAAACTAAGAGTTTTATTGTATTTACCAATCCTGAATGTCAACTCAACAAAGAAGGTGACTATAATGCAATTTTTAAATTGAGTTTTAACATTTTTTTTATCAATTACAGTCTTAAATTCCTGCTTCCCAATGCTTCAGTTATCTGAATTTTTAAAAATAATATGCATGCTGTTTGCATATAAATAACCCTTAAATTCTTCATTCAGTTCTTCTGTGTCACATTTCATTATTATTGCTCTCTGGGGGTAGTTTCTTAATTAATTAAGTATATTGGTACAATTTACACATACATAATGATCACATTGACCATAGGGAAATGTGTACTTGTATATCACACATCTTGATTCCTTTTTGCCATTTCCCTCCCCTCTCTTCAATGCTTCTTCCCTTACTTATTTACAAAAGTTTTGTGTCCATTTTATATTTCTATTCTGTTTTTTCCTTTTTCCTTCCAGTGTCCTGTTCTGGGGTCTGGGGAAATAGCACCTGATGGCAAGGGGCATTGACAATGGAAGCACCCTAGTGGGTTTGGATCACAGTTGTGGAAAGGAGCTAAAAGCTGGTATTCCCTGATCGAGGAACAATTAGCATCAGTATAGGCTGCTCTGCATGACTGTAAGTGGATCACAGGGCAGCAGATGGTGAAAGTACAGACCAACTACCCTATAGAGGGCTGTGTCCACGCATGACATCCTATCAAGGAGTGGAGTAGCTCAGTTCCCCACCCTCACATGTTGGGATGTGTACGTGCCACAGTGGGCCTCCTTTTTGGCCATCCTACTGGCAACTGAAATGGCAACAGTATTGGGACCAGTGACTTATATGATACAGGAAACCAAAGAGGATGCCGAACTACAGGTTATGACAATCAGCCCCTATGCAGAAGGAAAGAGGGGCCTCCAGCTGATGCCTAGATGGGTCTAGCCATGACACTGTCCTACGATCAGTAGTGGTTGCTGTCTAGTATAGCATGGAAGTCTTTGGTTTAAACCTGGGATACTGATCAAGCCAATGGGAAGAATTGTGGTTGGTGTGGCTACTTATAATGCATGAAAAAAACCCCTGACAGGTTTGCATGGACAGGTGGTCAGTCTTTAGGGGGTTGACACTTTGGTTACTGGCTTGAATGACCCAGGATTGGCAGATGGGCCACAGACCTTTGTGGGGCACTGACCTACGGTGAGACTTATGGAAGCAAATGACAATGTAGTATATCATGTTTCAGGACATAAGGCCTGCCTCTTGCTGGAGAATCACTTGGTAGATGCTTTGACAAGGGTAGCCACTATCCAAGGCAAACATCTGCTGTGGGACCTTGGCTCCTTAAGAAATTAGGACCACGCACCATGCATCAGTAGTACAGTGATGTCACCTGGACTTGATTCCTACTGAGTCGAAGCCTGTGGCAAAGGAGTGTTTACAGTGCACCCATTTGCCCCCCTAGAGGAGAAAGTTGTCCACACAACATGCACGACACCATGAGCACCCTCTACAAAGGCAAGTGGACTATACTGTGACTCTGGCTCTCTTGCAGAGACAAGAGATATGCTCTGACTTCCATGGATACAGCCATAGACTGCTGTGGATAATTTTCCTACCTATTCCCTCTGCTGATGAAGCCCATATCATTAAGACACTATAATGGTTGAGTGCTGAGTACTGTATGCTGCTAGGGTAGCATCTGAACAGAGAACCCCTTCCATAGGAGCTCAGGTATGACAATGGTCCAAAGACAAAATTGTTATATGGTACCTCTATATGTGCTACTGGCCACAGGCAGCTGGTATAATTAAGAGTTACAAAAGACTCCTGAAAACCAAACTGGCCTATTTAGCTCCAAAGCTTTACAGGTGGCTATGGACCTTACCAAAAGTGGTCCAATTGATCAATTGATCACCTGTTGGAAGCACAGCCAACCCATCTACATATTCGACCCACAAAGCAAGGTCTTAAGGTGATGAAAGGAAACTCAAGCCTTCTGGCATTGGAACTTATGTGGTCAGGAGTCTGTTATCAATGGATTGGAATATGCATCCTGCTCAGTTGCACTGAGTGGGGACAGCAGAACCCAACCAACTCGGCCTGGGATCAGTGATGCCAGGCTGTTGAAGCTCTGATCTAGAAAAGCATGACCACCCCTTGCGGATTGGGGCCTGTTATGCACAATGACTAGAGGTGGATGATGGGGAGCCAATAATGTTACTGGATGCTGCCCCAATTTGCGTTTGGTGGGTAAATATATCAGTGGAGTACTACACTACGGAGTGGACACCACTCAAGCTATGTAACCATTTGTTATGATAAATGGTACAAACACGTGGTGGGGCGGCAACAATCTCATCTGTACTGTTCCTAACAATTGGCCCATTGGAGAAGATTTATGGGTCTGTGGTACCACAGGCTGGCTTAATCTACCTTCACACTAGCTAGCATGCTGCACCTGGGGATTCCCATATATGAAGGACACTATCTTACCAACCTTCACAGATACACCCCACAATTGGAATGCTGTGTACCACAGGTGGCACTGTACTTGATGGGTGTTCTAGTGGTTTTATTTGGTAACCTTGATAATACCAGGGTGCTATAGGCCTAGCCTTCCAGGTTGAAGCCCTTGCTCAACACATGTCCTAGGCCCTAAATGTCACACATCAGGCTTTGATGTTGCTCGTGGATGGAACTTCCCAAATGAGAAAAGTAGTTTTGTAAAACCACATAGCCCTAGATTTGCTAACTGCATTGCAAGGACATACTTACATACTCTTACATATAGAATGTTGCATTTATATCCCTGATCACGAGACACATGTATAAGAAACCTTACAAGAAATGGATGCAGAGGTGTCCACAATCCAGGCCTTGCAATAGGAACAATGATGCGAATCCTTGGGTTCCACCTGGTGCTGGGTGGCTATAAACTGCACTATGGTGCAATGGGGTTAGTGGCATTATGCTGTTCCCTTTATTGCTGTTGTGGTATCTGTGCACAGGGGTCAGCACTGTGGGCCACTCATAAGAAGTGACATTCCCCTGACCTTTGAGGAGGTGGGATGTGGGGAGACACAGCAGATTGCTTCAAAAGCTCAGGACATTTGAGGATCCATAAGTATATGACCTCACTGTTTAGCACATGCTCACGATGGGATAAATTTACATAAGTGTGACTTAACATAGAAAACCATGCATGTGCCACAGGGTTATGGCAGTACACAAGAATGTAAGCTTGAAAATGGCCTATATATATATGTCCAAAACAATAAAGACACTTGCTGTTGTTGGTGATGTTGGCTCCACATGTTTCTTTTCTCTGGGGACCTCACTCAAGAAAATTCTTTCAGTCTCCCAACCCCTACAGTGCGCATATATCACTGTGGTATGATGTTTTTAATTCTTGCAGGAAGATATCAAGAAAGGGAATAGATTGGTGAAATGGAATCTCTACTTTTAGTTTTTGGAGGAGTCTTCACACTGATTTCCACAGTGGCTGTACTAGTCTACACTCCCACCAACAAAAAAGAAGGATTTTTCCCCCACAGCTCCACCAGCATTTGATCTTGGTCAATTGCTTGATAATATTCCTTTTTTCTAGATTGAGGTGGAATCTCAGTATTGTTATAATATGCATATCTCTAATGACCAGTGAGGTTGAACATTTTTGCATAAATTTATTTTTTGTTTGTACTTCTTCATTTGAGAAGTATGTATTCATCTCAGATGCCCAATTGTAGACTGGATCTTTAAATTTTGGGGGATCTGACTTTTTTCACTTCTTTATGTAGTCTAGATGTTAGCCCTTTGTCTGAAGAACAACTGGAAAAAGTTTTCCCACTCTGTGTGTTGTCCCTACTCTGTTGGTGATTTCTTTTGCTATGCAAGAGCTTTTTCATAAGACAAGATCCCAACAACCAGCATCATACTAAATGGTCAAAAACTGAAGATTTCTACTGTTATCACTCCTACTCATTATAGTTCTGGGAACATTACCCAGAACAATTATACATGAGAAAGAAATAAAATAAATAAAGATAAGAAATGAAAAAGTTAAATTTTCATAATTTGCAAATTCCGTGATATTCTACATAGAAGACTCCAAAAACTCCACCAAAAGACTTCTAGATTTAATAACCAAACTCACCTGCATAATAAATACAAAGTTAAGACTCAAAAATTAATAGCATTCCTGTACACAAATAACAAACTCACCAATAAATTATGTAAACCAAACCTTTCACAATAGCATACAAAAAGAATTACTTAAGAATAAATCTAATGAAGGAAGTAACAGACCTTTACATTGAAAACTACAGTACTCTGATAAAGGAGATTGTAGAAGATATCAGAAAATGGAAAGATATTCCTTGCTCTTGGGTAGGAAAAAACAAGCAGTAAAAACTGTCATAGTTCCAAAACTGTTATACAAAGTAATTGCAACCCCAATCTAAATACCAACAGCATACCTCACAGAACTAGAGAAAGCAACAGAGGCAAATCAGGGAGCGTCACAGTCCCTGACTTGAAATTATGTTAGAGACTGTGATACAGCTAGCTTCTATTTTTTCCTTGAATGTAATGTTTTGCACTAATGTTGCTTAGACAAGATATCATGCCTGTATACTATAATCCGAATAACTACTACAAAGACAACAACATGCAATATATCAACTACTGTAACTGTCCTACTAACCTGTTTGAAACTCAGTTTCATTGTCTGTTTATCTTTTTCCTCATTAAAAACAAAAAAAATCATGATACTGTCAAAAAAACCCCAAAACAAAGTAAAAAACAAAACAAAACAAAACAAAACACAGATCTTAGGATAAATGGAACAAATTAGAAGATGCAGAAACAACTCCAAATACTCTCAGCCATCTTACGTTTGACCAAGGTTCAAAGATACTCACTGGAAGAAAGACAGCCTCTTTAATAAATGGTGCTGTTAAAACTGGCTTTCCACATGCAGAAGACTAAAACTAGACCCATGTCTATCACCATGGACAAGACTAAAATCAAAATTGATCAAAGATTGAAATATCAAAACACAAACTAAATCTGCTGGAAGAGAGAAGAAGTAAAAGTATTGAAAACATAGGAGTAGACACGTCTTATTAAACAAAACCCCAATCACATGGGAAATATTGTAAAGGGGGTAGTTTTTGTTTTTTAGATATTCATTGTTTAACACCTTATTGGTTAATGACTCCTTAGAATTTAGATCCATTGCTTGGGCTTGCAATCTGTCTTCTTTTTGTACAGTTCTGTACAAAAACACTGGTTTATACAGTATTAATATCTTTTTTATGAAGCACATTTTGCGCAGTTTGGTAATTTGTGCTGAATGTACAGTACTGTAATTTTTTCTGATTATGTAGTGCTATAGTTTTATTAATTGTTGTTCAATACAGTATGACACATAAGAGTTATGCAAGTAAAAGAAAATTCATCAAATCAGAGGGTTTTTGTTTTATTAATTTTGTTCTTTATATATATTGTAATGTACATACTATATACAATTCCTCATTTAGTGATCAGTTCATTTAATGTCCTAGTTTAAGAAATAGAACTCAATTGTCAAACAGGAAATGCCTGTAGTATGTTTCTTCTCCAAATTATGTGCACGACACTGATTTATATAGATTACACTAAACATTTTCTTCAATTTCTGTAAGAATATTTTCAGCAACATAAAATAGTCTACATTTAAAATATACAGTCAGAAGGAAATAACACAAAAAGTAAGAGTAATATTGATTCATATATTTCACTCTGAAACAACAATATAAATATTATTATCAGTTACTGCTATTAACAAGGCATTTCTTTTAGCTGTTTCACACATTTTAACTCAGCCCTCTCAACAGTGGGAAAAAAAGGCAAAAATGATTAATTTGCTAAAGTCTCAATGGGAAGATCATCATAGAAAAATGAGAAACCAGATTTAAAAACGCAAATTTCCTAAGTGTCATTAAGTGCAGCTGCATTATGAGAAGAATGAAAATTAGAAAACTATTAAGAGGTAGAAGGAAAAATGTGTCTAGTTTTCAAGGAACTGAAATAAAAGACATTATAAATTGCTAGAGGTAAATAAATCACTCTGCCAGAGGTTTTCATTTTGTAGACCCTATTTTGAGGTTCAGTTGTCATTTTAGGTTCATTGGACAAGTCATGTTAATTCAAGGCCTTGTTATCTTTTACTGTAACAATGAGGACTTGATAAATTTCTGAAGGCCCTTCCACTCAGCTCCAATCGATCACATTTATTTAACACTATTTACCATGGATTTAGTTTGAAAGCAAAAAAAAAGCTGTTGGGACATCTAAGAATAATGCATTGGAGGAGTGTTGAATATGTCATAGTATTAATGAGAGAGACAAAGGATTTTGTGTGTTCCAGATTAGAATTTTGCAGTTTTAAGTTTTGTACAAGGCACGTGGCAGTCCACTATCCCCACTACCCATTGCCAGTAAAACCAATAGCACTTTTTTCTTTTATTTTTTTAAGTGGGGATTGAACTCTGGTTTGTCCATGTTTGTCAAGTTATCTACTGCCAAAGAATCCTAATGGTTTCTTAAAACCTTGGATAACACATACTTTAAATTTAGAGGAAATAGTCAAGTTGGTTAAGGTTTTTTCATTTGTCCAAATATTGACAAAGTTAAGGAAGCAATAAGAGAAAAAAGTACATTAGAAAGAACTTTGCTGAGAAAAAATCAGGTTCAATTAATTATTTTGTGTCTATTATAGTTTAATAACTACAGGGATTATGAAAAACATTTTTGAAAATCTTTGGCTTTATTATATGTTTTATTTTCCATTGAGATAATTAATGTCTCAATAAAGACAAATACATTAATGGAAAAGTAAGACTTCTACATTTTTTGCTGCTATTGTTTTATGTCGAAAGATTGTAAAATAGAAAAAAAGTGTCTCTTAAAAGTCTTGCAGTTCAATTTTTAGGTCCAAATATATCATTATTTTTAAGCACACAACAGGCTAAAAATAAGTATTAATGTGTTTGCAAGATTTATATATTTGACAAATGTATGAGGTTTTTTCCCTTACTAGATACCCAAATGAGAAACTACAAAAAGCAAATACTCTTTTAAAACTATGAAGATAATATCTAAGTGGAAAATGGAGACCATTTATTGAGACTTTTTATATTATTACAAATTAAGTGAATGATTAGAAATGCCAGGGGAACAGAAGATTGTTTCATATGGCTCTCTGTTCAGTGTGGATTGCCAATGTGGGAGAAAATCCTTGTAAATCTTAGCATTGCTCCCACACAACCACCTACACAGATGATCACTTGACTTTCACACTAACAATAGATGTGTTAGTAGAGCTCTCACCATCTGCAAAACGAAGTGCACTTAAAAAAAGATAACTGCAGCAGACAGTAGTAATTGCTTATATATTGTGATTAGCATTTTATATTTACATTGTAAAGGTAGAATTTGAGCTGTCATAGATCCAGTTCAAATAAGGTCAGTGCCTGTGGTAGCTCCTAAGTTAAATAAGGTCAGACCTAGATAAAATCACTAGGAAAACATGAATTTTAAGTTTTTTCTTCTTACAGTTTATCTCTATCTAAGAATGCAGATATAAATTTTGATTTACTTACTCCTCTTCCATAATACTGTGAAACATGTACATTAGTTAAAAATCCTGCAGAGTTTATATACTAGAGAATTCCTACAAGGCACATTTGTTTGATTTTCTTTGCTTTTAAATCTATATTTATCATCACTGAAGGATGAATATTGTAAAAGAATAAGGTTTCTATCATTGGAAGATATGGTGTTTGGTTTATTTTGCCTTATTTATTCTTGTCAAGTATGGAAGGGTATTTGATTTCTTCATTGGAACTTAGTGGCAAATCCCAAGAAAAATGCTAAAACTTCATTATCTAGGTTTTTGTAGGGAAAAGAGTTGTTTAAGGGACCATGGATAAAATTTTCTCATATTGGAAAGGTTACAAGTGACAGAGGCAGCAGCATGTGACTGATGAAAGACAGTGTAAGGCCCATTTTTTGTCATCTCAATACAAATAGGTATAATAGCACTCTGCCTTGGCAAAGGTCCCATGCTTTCCCAACCTATGTATTTCCCTGACTAATGACTTACTTTCACACACATGAGGCCAGCAGTCCACAATACATTACTGGTGAGGGTTACTGTAACCCCAGAACTGCATCCAAACAAATGTTGCCCAAACTTCTATGATTAAATATATACTTCTTTATTATAAACATGGCCTTTTCCAAGCCTATGTTCATGTAATATATTTTAATGTAGTAGAGCACTAGAGCATTTATAACAGTATAAGCTAGCTTGATTTAAAAACTTTCAAAATACATTATAATTCTAAAGCTTTAATATTAGAAGAAAATCTAAGATTTGAAGAAAATAAAATATCATGTAGTCCAAACCCTTCATTTTACAGATGATAAAATTGAGGCTCAGCAAAGGCTCACACACCTAGTTAAGCACATATCCAGAACTAATCCCTAAGACTCCTGCCTCTGGCCCACTGCTTTTTCCATTATACTATAATAAAGCATTAAGAGAACAGTGGTCCCTTGGGTTAAGGGTGAGGGAGTGCTGAAAAGAAATAGAAAACATAAAAAGAGTAGAGAAAAGGAAGTATTCTGACATCCTCCAATTATTTGCCTAGAGTTGATCCGCATAACAGAGTCATTAGCTGTCTCGAATTTAATTAAATCAATGAGTTTAAATGTGTTGGGCAGTTAGCACCACAACTCAATGGTATCTCTTTGCTAAGGTTTAGCAGTACAAAAAGGATTCTTAATGCCAAGGTTAGAGAAATTTGCACCCACATCATTCTATCTTAAAAGCTATGAACCTAGAAAAAGATTTGAAGAGCTGTTCAAATACCTCCTGTACTAACTAGTTCTTGGCCAAAAGCAAATTGCTTGGAATTGTGAGCTGCGGAAAATGAGCTGTTCTTTTCTAAGGCTGGAGGTTGAATATTTCTTATCTAAGTAAAAAAAATGAATATATAAAAGTGAACAAGATCAAAGATGTGTATTATAAAACAGAATTCAGTTCTCCGGAGTATTTTATTCATTTAAAATTTTGTATGATAAGTTCAATGAGTGAGAGTAGACAGAAAATTTTAAATTGCACTGTGGCTAATTTGTATCCATGCTTTTTTGGTAAACTGTAACACATATGAAATGACAACTATCTCCTTTATTCTTATGCTGGATTATTCTACTGTTAATCAGTTTTTATTGAAACATGTGGGGCTAAATCATGGGGCCTTAGGAAATTTACTGAACTGTCATTGGTCAGCTTCAGTTATATATGATATTTTATTAAGAAATAAATTTACTCGATCATAAATTGAGTGAAATCTATAAAAATCCATTGAATATAATGCAATAGATAATTATTAAACATTTTTATATAAGATGTTTCCTGTAAATTGAAACAATATTCATTTTTAAAATTTTTTACTAATTTTAAATTATATCTAACTTTTTTTCTTTTGTTAGGAATCGACTTCCTAGTAAGATAGTGTGATTAGAATCAGAATAGTTTTGAGTATGATAAAGCAACATCTTTAACATCTCTATATTACCAGATCTGAGGAGGAAGCTAACTCCATCGGAATGAGGCCCTATGAATGAGTCCCCCACGTTTTCAGGGTGATACCAGTGAGAAGCTAAACAGAAGACCAGCCCAGGCCTCACGCTGTACTTCAATGGGAGATTGCCTTTTTAAGAAAGAAAAATAAACAGGATATAGAATTTCATAATTTCCAAAATATTCAGGATACAATTTGAAAACCATTTGTTATACCAAGGACCATGGAAGTCAGAGCTAGCATAAAAGAAGGCAGTCAGTAAATTCTAGCACAGAAATGAACCAAATGATTAAATTATCTAACATGGGCTTTAAAGCAGCTATCATAACAATGCTTTGACAAATAATTTCTCTCTAAACAAATAAAAGTAGACAATGTTAGTAAAGTAATAGAAGTTATAAGAAGGATCAAATAAACATAGAACTGGAAAATATTATAACTAAAATACAGAATTTACTCAGTCTGAATAAGAAAATAAACTAAAAATTAGAAGGAACACAGTTGCAGTGCTCTATGGGAAAACAACAACAACAACAAAAAAGCTAAAACTGTACTTACAGCACTTGAATTCCAGAGGAGAGGAGAAATGAAGGGGAGAAAAGGGGGAAGGGAGCAGAAGAGATAGAGGAGAAAAGAAAGAAGGGAAAGAAGGGAGGGGAAGATCAAAAGAAATAATGACCCATCAACAAATGAATGGATAAAAAAAATATGTGGTTTTTAAATATAATGGAGTACTACTTAGCCATAAGGAAGGATAAACTCGAGACATTTGTTGTTAAATGGATTTACTTTAAGACCACACTCTTAAGTGAAATAAATCAGACACATGTGTAAATGTTACATTGTCTTTCTGACGTGAGAAACTGAAAGTGTAAATGAGAATCAAATTGTACCACAGATATTGTGAAATGGGAAGAAATTGTTCAAAAGTAAGCAGGAACTGGAGAGGCTGGAAGGGAAAGGAAGAAACAGAAAAGAAAAAATGAGAAAAAAGGATAAAATGGAAACAAACTTTGTAAATGAGGGGAAGAGGGATTGAAAGGAGAAAGGTGGAATGGGAGGAAAAAAGGCAAATCAAGGTTTATAAGGTACAGGTTCAAATTCCCTGTGATGAATATAATCATCATATATACTTAATTTGTACCAATAAATTTAGTTAACTAAGTAAAATTTAAATTTAAAACACTTTACAAAAGAAATAAATGTCAACAAATTTTATCATTACAAAAAAAAATTCACAGCAAGGCATAATACAATCAAACTTTTGAAAACTAAGTACATAGAAAAAATTGTGAAAGCAGGAAAAATAAATCAATATATAATTTATAGGGATGTACCATATAGAATGTCAGTAAGTGTCTCATTAGGATACATCTAATTTTATGAAGGCCGGGAACTAGCATCCTATCAAATGTCAAGAGACAGCTACAATATTTATGTCCATTGTAGTGATAAACCTAGATTCCGCTAGAGAGGTATTACCCAATATCCAGTAGAAATATTAAACTCACAGCAAGATAATAGAAGATTTTAGATTTTTTAGAGTCCACCAAATACTTAAAAGGAATAGGTGACTAAAATGTCAATATTTATTTTATGCAATCTGATAATCTTAAATCTTATCACTTAAAATTTAATAAAAATAAAATTCATTAATGAGATAATTTATAATATTTTGTATTAAACCTTCACTAATAAAGGTGTGCTTTAAATTGACAACATATCTCAACTGAGGAGAGCTATACTTTTAGCTTTCAGTATTCACGTGCAGCTACTGTTATTGAAAGCTTAGTTATAGAGCATCTGATAATCAAAACCACATTCAAAGGGTAGGACTAAAAGTTCTTTAGAGATGGCTTGCAAACCCCAGATTTTGCTTTCCACAAGAATTCAGACAATAATCACTTCTTCAATACCTTTGATCTGGAAACGTGATAAAATCTCTCTGTCTTTTCCCTTTCTCTCCTTTCCTCTCTTCTCTTCTCTTCTCTTCTCTTCTCTTCTCTTCTCTTCTCTTCTCTTCTCTTCTCTTCTCTTCTCTTCTCTTCTCTTCTCTTCTCTTCTCCTCTCCTCTCCTCTCCTCTCCTCTCCTCTTC